>CAUYRT010055093.1:0-21793 GCA_963574885.1 Lepilemur ruficaudatus
ATAGTAGAGATCAAAAGGCTATACATGTAAAAAAATTTTAAATATTTATTTTTAAAAACTCTAAAATTGAAAACAGATTAGCTATATCTCAAATCGGTTATATAACAACAGCATATACCACATTTTGTTAATCTACTCATGTACCACATTTGCTTAAACCACTTAGCCCAAACACTTCCTACCTTTCTTATCACAGCCTTCAAACTAAGAAACATCCTTTGATTAGCTACTATAATTTCTAAGCAGATAATTTCTTTGAAACACTAAATTTCAATCTTGGTTGCTTTTGTGCTTCATGATCCTTATTTATTAGTTATAGTAGCATAGTTAAAGTAGTTTATAGAAAATATAGAAAACTGATGGAAACTTGGGTTTATTCCGCATCTTTTTGATTGTGAATTTTGCTGCAGTAAACATTTGGGTGCAGGTGTCTTTTGATAAAATCACTTTCTTTCCTTTGGGTAAGTACCTTGTAGTGGGATGCTGGGTCAAATGGTAGGTCTACTTTTAGTTCTTTGAAGAATCTCCATACTGTTTTCCATAGAGGTTTTACTAATTTGCAGTCCCACCAGCAGTGTATAAACATTCTTTTCTCTCTGCATCCATGCCAGCATCTATTGGTTTTGGACTTTTAATGAAAGCCATTTGAACTGGGCTAAGGTGATATCTCATTGTGGTTTTAATTTGCATTTCTCTTACGATTAGTGATATCGAGCGTTTTTAATATGTTTGTCTATCTTTTTTTGAAAAGCTTCTTTTCATGTCTTTTGTCTGCTTTTTAATGGGGTTGTTTGGGTTTTTTTTCTTGCTGATTTGCTTGAGTTCTTTGTAGATTCTGATTATTAGCCTTTATCAGATGTATAGCTTGTGAATATTTTCTCCCATTCTGTAGGTTATCTATTTGTTCTGTTGATTATTTCCTTAGCTGTGTAGAAGCTTTTAAATTTAATAAAGTTTCAATTATTTATTTTTGTTGTTGCTGTGATTGCCACTGGGGTCTTCTTTATAAATTCTTTGCCTAGGCCAATATCTAGAAGAGTTGTTCCAAAATTTTCTTCTAGAATTCTTATGGTTTCACATCTTGCATTTAAGTCTTCTATCCATTTTGAATTACATTTTGTGAGTGGTGAGAGATATGGATCCTGTTTTATTCTTCTGCATGTGGCTATCCAATTTTCCCAGCACCATTGATTGAATAGGGCTTCTTTTCCCAAGCGTATACTGTTGTCTGCTTTGTCAAAGATCAGTTAGCTGTATATGGATGGAAGATTAGATGACTGTACAAGAATGGTTTAATATCTGGGTTCTCTGTTCTGTTCCTTTGGTCTATGTGTCTATTTTTGTGCCAATACCATGCTATTTTGGTTACTATAGACTTGTAGTACAATTTAAATTCATGTAATGTGATACCTCCTTATTCTTTTTTTTTTAAAGATTACTTTGGCTCTTCAGGCTCTTTTCTGGTTCCAAATGAAGCATAGAATTATTTTTTCTAAGACCATATATGATATTGGTCTTGTGATGGGGATTGCATTGAATCTATAAATAGCTTTGAGTAGTATGGACATTTTAACAATGCTGATTCTACCAATTCAAAAGCATGATATGGTTTTCCATTTGATGTGTTGTCTGTGATTTTTTACTCAGTGTTTTTTATTTCTCTTTGTAGAGATCTTTCACCTCCTTGGTTAAATATATTCCTAGGCATTTTATTTTCTTTGTAGCTATTGTGAATGGTATTGAGTCTTTGATTTGACTCATTTTGCATCTATATTCATAAGGGACATTGGTGTGTAGTTTTGTTTTTTTGTTGTGTCCTTTCACAGTTTTGGTATCAAGGCAATACTGTCTTCAAAGAATTGGGTGGGGAGGATTGCCTTACCCAATGTTATGGAATAATTTTATGGAATAATGTTATGAAATGTTATGGAATAATTTCTGCAGTATGAGTATCAGCTGTTCTTTGTAGGTCTGGTAAAATTTGTCTGTGAATCTATCTGGTCCAATTTTATTTATTTATTTATTTTTTTGCTGGAAGATTTTTTTTATTACTGCTTCAATCACATTGCTGATTGAAGCAATGTTCAGTTTAGGAGTCCTATTTCTTCCTGATTGAGTCTTGGGAGGTTGTGTCTTTCCAGAAATTTGTCCATTTCCTCTATGTTCTCCAATTTATGTGTGCAGATATTTTCATAGTATTCACAGATGATATTTTGTATTTCTTTGTATCAGTTTTAATATTTCTTTTTTCATTTCTGGTCAAGCTTCTTTGGGTCCTTTCTCTTCTATTCCTGGTTAATCTAGGAAGGGGTCTATCAATTTTGTTTATCTTTTCAAAGAAGCAACTTTTTGTTTCATTGATTCTTCATATTGTTTTGTTGTCCATTTTGTTAGTTCTGCTCTGACCTTAGCTATTTCATTTCTTCTTATGGCTTTGTGTCTGGTTCCTACTCCCTTTTGTATTTCCTTGAGATGTGTTGTTAGATTGTTAATTTGTGATATTTCTGTCCTTCTTATGTAGGCATTTAAGGCTATAAATTTTCCCCTTAGGACTGCTTTTCTGTATTCCATAGATTTTAGTAGCTTGTATCCCCTTTGTCATTCAGTTTGAGGAATCTTTTGATTTCCATCTTAATTTCATTATTGACCCAATACTCATTCAGAAGCAAATTGTTTCCATGACTTTGTGTAGAATTTAGTGTTTCTCTTGCAATTGATTTCTAGTTGTATTCCACTATAGTCTGAGAAGATGCTTGGTATGATTTCTGTTTTTTTGAATTTGTTGAAACATGTTTTGTGGCCTAAGATATGATCAATCTTGAAGAATGTTCCGTGTGCTGATGGGAAGAATGTATATGCAGTAGTTTTGGGGTAATGTGTTCTGTAAATGACTGTTAGGTCCATTTATTCTAGAGTTGATTTAAGTCTAGTGTTTTTTTATTTATTTTCTGCTGAGATGATCTGTCCAGTTCTGTCAGTGGGGTGTTGAAGTCCCTGGTAATTACAATGCTGCTGTTTATCTCTTTGCTTAGATCTAGTAGGGTTTGCTTTTTGAATCTAGGTGCTCCTGTGTTAGGTGCATAAATATTTAATATTGTTGTCTTCTTGTTTAATTGCTCCCTTTACCATTTATATAATGACCATCTTTGTCTTTCTTTACTACTGTTGATTTGAAGTGAATTTTATCTGATATGAGAATGGCTACATCTGCCTTCTTTGATTGCTACTTATATGAAATATTTTTGTCCATCCTTTTGCCTTGATTCTGTATGAGTCCTTATGGGTTAGATGTGTTTCCTATAGGTAGCACATACAGGGGTTGTATTTTTTCATCCATTCAGCCAGCCTATGCCTCTTGAATGGGGCATTCAGACCATTCACATTGATTGATAGAATTTATATGTGGTCTGCTCTTCTGTTCATCCTGTTCAGTAGTGTCTTATTGCTTTGTTTTACATCTTGTGCTATTGTTTTAATATGAACTCTAAGCTTCATATTGAAACAATGTATATAAACCACCAAATGGCTTTGGGTGGTTTTACACTAGTGGGTGCATATTGTGCTGATCCATGTGTCATGTAGTTCTGAGTACTTCCTGTAGGTTAGATCTTCTCTTGACAAAGTCCCTCAGTGTTTCCTTGTCTGGAAAAGTCTTTATTTCTCCTTCATATATGAAACTTAGCTTTGCAGGTTACAAAATTCTAGACTGGCAGTTGTTCTATTTAAGAAGACTGAATGAAGATGGGGCTCTAATCCATTCTTGCTTGCAGGATGTCTGTTGAGAAGTCTTCAGTTAGCCTGATGGGTTTTCCTTTGTAAGTTAATGGATGTTTTCACCTTACAGTTCACAGGAGTTCCTCCTTTTTGTTGACTTTAGCCAGTCTGATAACTGTGTGTCCCGGTGATTGCCTCTTTGCAACGATTCTCCCAGGTGTTTTGTTGATCTTCTCGCACCTGGGTGTCTAAATCTCTAGTAAAACCAGAGGAGTTTTCCTCAATTATTCTCTCGAAAAGGTTTTCCAGCCACTGTGCATTTTCTCCCCACTCCCATGCATGCCTACAAGTCTTATATTTGGCCTTTTATATAATCCCATATTACTTGTAGGCTTTGTTCATTCCTCTCAATTCTTTGTTCTTTATTTTTTACTGACTGTGCTAATTCAAAAGAGTTGTCTTCAAGCTCTGAGAGTCTTTCTTCTGCCCGTTCTTGTCTATTCTTAGAATTTTCCACTGTGTTTTGTATTTCCTTAAATGAATTTTTCATTACCAGTTTTATTTGTTTCTATTTTTTTAATATGTTGATCTCCTTAGTGAAGTTTTCACTCATTTCACTGATTTTTTCTCATCTACTGCAGCTGTCACTTCTTATTTTTGGTTTTTCTTTCTTTTTTTTTTTTTTAGATGGGGCTTTTTTCTTCCTCTCTCCTCACCTGTAAGGGAGTGTCTGTAGCATATGTTGGATAAGAACCTTTGGCTTTGCTTGTGGATGCTTTGATAGGGGTCTAGGTTATGAATGGAGGCCTTGGTTATAAATATCCTTAGTGTGGTGGTTTTCTCAGTTGCTAGTTGTTTGTAAGCTGTAGCAGTGTTAAGCAATGTGTGGGCACATTCTCTGTCTTTCTTTGTTGAGGGAGGATGGAGGTCCTTGAAATACCTTTGATGAATGAGGATGGAGGTCTTTGAGATCCTTTATCTTTCTCTTTCCTGTGGTCTTAACAGTGTGAATTGTATTTGCATGCCCAGTTTAATCTCTGCTTGTGGGTTAGATTCAACCACACCTGGTATGATTCAGTCAGTAAATGCTGTAAAGGGCATGCAAATTACCTCCCTGTCAGTAGGTGGTGCTTGCCAGAAGGAACAAGCCTACAGTGTTTTTTCTGGGACCTGTGATTGGCTCTACCTCCTGAGGAGAAGCATTGGAATGTCCTAGGTTGTGGGTGGAGCCCTGGAATTCCAGGCAGACATGGGATGAGGAGTGAAGCTGGGCAGGGTTGGGTGGGGTGAGCTTGCCCTCAGGATCCACAAAAGTTGATAAGGTAGCTGTTTGGGTGGAAGGTCAAAGGTCCACAACCAGGCTTTTGGGGAAAGCCATCACAAGGCTGACGTGGCCTTACCCATCCAGAAAGTCTGCCTGTTGGGAAGGGGCTGAGATTGGCAATCTGGTTGTTGAGAGTGGGTTTCACTCTTTTCTCCGGTCCCCTGCTCCATGGACTCCCTCCAGCATCTGCCAGCTAGCAGGATCTCAAACCAGCTGAGTTCCCCCATGATTGTACCGCAGGTTGGGGGCTTTCCTGTCCAAGATCCCACCCTGGGATGAAATTGTGACTTTCCTGTTGGGGGACAGGTACTCCAGGTGTGTGCTGTTGTTGGAACACACACTGTGCTCTCATTTCAGTTTTGCCCATGCAGGCTCCTTTTCCTTCTGGGATTAGCTCACAAATCTCCCCTCTATGCCCTGGGGCAACATGATTGAGTCCTGGGGGTATGGGATCCAGCCTGTGGCCCTGTCCCTGGGTCCCCCAAATCAATCCCTGACCATGCCAGGGAGAAGTGTGCTATTCTTGAGTTACTTATGGGGGTACTCAAGCAGGTTTGATTTCCCTCTGTTTCAGGATATGCCCTTTTCTGATGGAGCAGCCAGGCAAGCAGCTCTGGTGAGGGCTGGTAGGCAGGAAGCTCACAGTCCAAGCCCCCCTTAGTCCTCTTCAGTCTTTAAGATGAAAGGTTTATGCCCCACTCTCTGTGGAAGCCCCAACAGGGTGGAAGCAGCAGCTCCTTAGACCTCTGGCTCAAGTACTTCTCTCTGAATCTATGGGTGGGGAAGGGGAACAGCAGGAAAAGAGCCTAAATGGAGGAAACCTAGCACTCTAGTTGTCTTTGTTCCTCTCTCTAGAAGGCAGTCCACTCAGAATGTCTAGGCTCTGGGGTCACACAGATCCCCCAGGACCCACCGGCCCCTGTGACTCCTGTAGTCTGGGCTGGAGTTCGGAAATGTTTTTGTGGGAATGACCAAGATGAAAACTGAAGGCCTGAAGCCTTCTGTGGGGAACAAAGCCATATGATGGGTGGAGAAGCAATATGGCATCTGCCGTCTCAGCTTGGGTCTGTGGTGATGGGAAGTGACCCCAAGGGCACTGGCAGGCTGGTGTTTGTCCTCAAGAAGCCCCCAGTTCACTGGCAGCAACAGCTTTTGAGCTTATGAGGGTAGAAAGGCTCTCCAGCAGCTCAGGAGACTGCTGACTGCCAGAAATGTGAGTGAAGGAGAAACAAACCACTCCATCTACCCTTTTTGCTAGATTCCAAGACTCTCAGGGGTTGACTTCTGCTGATATTTTGCTCCTTCTTATTCTGCTTCTCAGTTCCTTCCCATGCAATCTCTTGTAGGTTCTGACACTTTTCCTTTGTAATTACACCTGATCTATGATTGTCTGTTTGTTTTTTCTTTTTCATCTAAAACTTTTCCTTCTTTCTGAGATGATCCGGCAGCTGGTGTCTCTGGTCAGCTATCTTGTCTTACTCCTCCATTTGTCTGTCTTCTTCCGAAAAACTTCTATTCATGCCTTTTGCCCACTTTTTAATGTTTGTTTGTTTGTTTTTTGATGGTGATTTGAGTTCTTGTAGATTCTGGATATTAGCCTTTTATTAGAAGTGTAGTTTGTGAATATTTTCTCCCATTATTTAGGTGATCTATTTACTCTTTTGATTATTTCATTTGCTGTGCAGAAAATTTTTAATTTAATTAAGTCCCATTTATTTATTTTCATTATTGCCATATTTGCCTTTAGGGTCTGAGTCATAAATTCTTTGCCTAGGCCAATGTCTAGAAGAGTTTTTTCTACTTTTTCTTCCAGGATTATTACAGTTTTATGCCTTATATTTAAGTTTTTTATCCATCTTAAATTAATTTTTGTACATAGTAAGAGAAAATGGTCCTGTTTCATTCTTCTGCATGTGGCTATCTAGTTTTCCCAATACCATTTATTGAATAGGGTTTCCTTTCCCCAGTGTATGTTGTCTGCTTTGTCAGAGATCAGTTGGTTGCAGGTAGATCACTTTATTTCTCGGTACTCTATTCTCTTCCTTGGGTCTGTGTCTCCACTTTTCTGCCAATATAATGCTGGTTTGATTACTGTAGCCTTATAGTATAATTTAAAGTCATGTAATGCAATGCCTCTGTATTTGTTCTTTTTATTTAAGATTGTTTTGACTATTCACACTTGTTTTTGGTTCCAAATGAAGCTTAGAATTATTTTTTTTTAGATCTGTGAAATATGACATTGTTGTTTTGATTGGGATTGTATTCAATCTACAAATCATTTTGGACAGTATGGACATTTTAATGATGTTGATTCTACCAAACAGAGAATGAACATCATTAAAAGGGATGCTTTTCCATTTGTTTGAATCATCTGTAATTTCTTTCATCAGTGTTTTGTAGTTCTCCTTGTAGAGACATTTCTCCTCCTTGGTTAAGTATATTCTTAGGTATTTTATTTTCTTTGTAGCTAGCAAATGGTATCGAGCCCTTGATTTGACTCTCACCTTGACTGTTATTAGTTTGTAGAAATGCTGCTCATTTGTGTACATTGATTTTTTAACCTGATATTTTGCTGAATTATCAATTCTAGGACTCTTTTGGTGGAGTCTTCATGGTTTTCTAAATAAAAGATCATATCATCAGCAAACAGGGATAGTTTGACCTCCTCTGTCCCTATTTAAATTGCTCTTAATTTCTTTCTCTTGCCTCATTGCTCTGGCTAGGACTTTCAGTACTATGTTGATATTATAGAAGTAGTGACAATGGGTACCCTTGCCTTGTTCCAGTTCTCAGGGGGAATGCTTTTACAATTTTCCCCCATTCAGTATGATGTTGGCTGTCAGTTCGTCATGTATGGCTTTTATAATTTGAGGTATGTTCCTTCAGTGCCTAGTTTATTGAGGGTTTTTATCATGAACAGGTACTAGATTTTATCAAATGCTTTGTCTGCATCTATTGAAATGATAATATGGTCTTTGATTTTGTTTCTGTTTATGCAATGAATCATGTTTATTGATTTGCTTATGTTGAACCATCCTTGCATACTTGGGATGAAACCCACTTGAACATGATGAATTACCTTTTTGATGTGCTGTTGAATTTGATTTGTTAGCATTTATTTGAAGGTTTTTGCATCTATGTTCATAAGAGATATTGGTCTATAGTTTTCTGTTTTTGTTGTGCCCTTTCCTCGCTTTGGTATCAAGGTGATACTGGCTTCATAGAATGAATTAGGGAAGATTCCTTTGTCAATATTACAGAATAATTTCTGTAGGATAGGCACTAGTTCTTCTCTGTAGGTCTGGTAGCATTTGTCTGTGAATCCATCTGGTCTAGGGCTTTTTTTGGTTGAGAGATTTTTTTATTATTGCCTCAGTCTTGCTGCTTGTTATTGGTCTGTTAAGGATATCTATTTCTTTTTGATTCAGGCTTGAGAAGCTGTGTATTTCAGGAATCCTTTTCCTGCACTCTTTCTAGTTTGTGTACGTAGATATTTTTGTATTATTCACAGATGATATTGTGTATTTCTGTGGTCTCAGTTATAATGTTTCTTTTTTCATTTCTGATTGAGTTTATTTGAGTCCTTTCTCTTCTATTTCTGATTAATCTGGCCAGTGGTCTATCAATTTTTTATCTTTTCAAAGAACCAACTTTTTATTTTGTTGATCCTTTGTATTGTTTTTTGGATTCTGTTTCATTTATTTCTGCTCTGAGCTTTGTTATTTGTTTCCTTCTGCTGTCTTTGGGTTTGATTTGTTCTTCTTTTTCTAGTTCCTTGAGATGTGACATTAGGTTGTTAATTTGTGGTCTTTCTGTCTTTTTGATGAAGGCATTTAAGGCTAAAAAATTTCCCCTTAGGACTCTTTTAACTGTATTCCATAGATTCTTAAAGCTTGTATCCCCTTTGTCATTCAGTTCAAAGAATATTTTGATTTACATCTTAATTTTGTCATTGGCCCAAAGGTGGTTTAGCAATAGGTTGTTTAATTTCTATGACTTTATGTACAATTGAGAGTTTCTTTTGGAATTGATTTTTAGTTTAATTTCACTGTGATCTGAGAAGATATATGATATGATTTCTATTTTTTTTTTTAATTTGCTGAGACTGTTTTGTGACCGAAGATATAATCAATTGTGGAAGGTGTCCTATGTTCTGATGAGAAGAATGTATTAATATATTTTGCAGTTTTAGGGTAGAATGTTCTGTTAGTTCCATTTGTTCTAGAGTTGCACTTAATTCCAGTGTTTTTTGGTTGATCTTCTGCTTTGATGATCTGTCCAGTTCTTTCAGGGGGGTGTTGAAGTCCCCAGCAATTATGATGCTACCACATGT
Source organism: Lepilemur ruficaudatus (assembly GCA_963574885.1). NCBI lineage: Eukaryota > Metazoa > Chordata > Mammalia > Primates > Lepilemuridae > Lepilemur > Lepilemur ruficaudatus. The sequence continues at coordinate 9,372 of CAUYRT010055093.1, forward strand.
TTTCTTGCTTAGTTCTAGTAGATTTTCTTTATGAATCTGGGATCTCCTGTGTTAGGTGCATACGTATTTAGGATTGTTATGTCTTCTTGTTGAATTGCTCCTTTTTTATAGTGATGATTTTTGTCTATTTATTTTAGCATTGTTGATTTAAAGTCTATTTTATATGATATGGGAATGGCTATACCTGCTCACTTTGGGTTTCCATTTTCCTGGGATATTTTTTTCCATCTCTTTACCTTGAGTCTGTGTGAGTCCTTGTAAGTTAAATGTGCTTATTGGAGACAGCATATACTTGGCTTATGTTTTTTCATCTTTCAGCCTGTCATTGTCTTTCAAGTGGGGCATTAAGACTGTTCATATACTATACTGTTCTGTTCATTATGTTGGATGATGTCTTGTTGTTTTGTTTTCCCTCTTGTGCTATTCTTTTTTAAGTGCTGTGAGCTTTAACTTTCAGCTGTTTTTACAGTGGCGGGTATCTATTGTACCATTCCATGTATAACACACTTTGAAGTATTTCCTGTAGGGTGGGCCTAGTAGTGACAATTTCCCTTAGTATTTGCTTGTCTGGAAAAGTATTCATTTCTCCATCATTTATGACACTTATTTTTGTGGTATACAGAATTCTTGATTGGCAATTGTTCCATTTAAGAAGACTAAAAATGGGGTCCCAATTCCTTCTCTGTCTTGTAAGGTTTCTGCTGAGAAGTCTACAGTTAGCCTGAAGGATTTTCCTTTGTGGGTTAGTTTTGTTTTGTTTTGTTTTGTTTTTGTCTTGCAGCTTGTAGAACTTTCTCCTTCATTTTGACTTTAACCAGGTTGATGACTATGTGTCTTAGAGATGTCCTATTTGCTAGGAATCTTCCCAGTGTTCGATGACCATCTTGTATCTAGATATCTGAGTCTCTTATGACATCAGGGAAGCTTTCTCAATAATTTCCTCAAAGTGCTTTTTCATGCTTTTTGCTTTTTCTTCTTCTCTATCAGGAATACCTACAATTGACATATTGGCTCCTTTGACGTAGTCCCATATTTCTCTGAGTGATTGTTCATTCTTCTTTATTCTTTTTTCTGTGTCTTTGACTGACAAGGACTCAAAAGCCTTGCTTTCAAGCTCTGAGATTCTTTCTTTTGCTTGGTCTAGCCTGTTGTTGAAATTTGAAGCCTTATGCTATATTTTGAAGTTCCTTAAATGATTTTTTCATTTCTTTAAGTTCTGTATATCCATTCTTACATTGTCTAACTCTTTAGCTACTTCTTCATTTTTTTTCACTGATGTCCTAAAATATTTTTTGGCTTCATTGTGTTGGTTTTCATCTGCGTCTTCAATCCCAGTCATCTTATTTGCTATGTATATTCTGAATTCCATTTCTAATGTTTCAACAATTTCTTTTTGGTTAGGGACTGTTGATGTAGGTCTATTGTGATTATTTGGGGATGTCAAACTAGCTTCTTTTTTCATGTTACCAGAGTTCTTTTGTTGGTTTCTTCTCAACTGAAATCACTTCTCTCAGCTCAGGGGAGATAGGTTTGTGGTGTACCTCTTCTCCTTTGCTGAGAGCTCTCCTACTTAATGAGAAGAAGGAGAAGTCACTAGATGGCGCTTTTGTGACCTACTCCTGAAGACTGGTGTGGCAGGAGAGGGGCAGATGAACTGAGAGCCTATAATGCAGCTGTTCTGTGTTGGCCTATTCCCCCATGATTGTTGCAATCCAAGCTGGTACTGGATGATCTCCCTTTATAGTGGTAGGTCATTCCCCAGGCCTCTGTTGGAAGCTCAGGTGGGGGTTTGGGTGAGTCCCTCTCCACAGAGGCTGGCATTGTGGGAGATTGCTCTGCCCAGGTCTCCCCATGGCAATGACAGTGGCAGCTGGGTGAAGCTATCTAGGCAACGGTTGTGGGCATCAGGCTGATAGCATTTGCTTCACTTGGGTGCAGTTGCAATGGTGGCTTGTGGCTACCTGGTCCCTGGTGGATTGTTGGACCACAGGGGTGGTTCCTGCCAGGGAGTGGGTGGGGGCTTTCAGAGTGGAGCCACAGTGCCAGGTCATTGGCAGCATGGGAAAAACGTGGGCGGGGCTGTGGGGCCTGGTGGTAGCCCGGGAAATAGCTCCCTAATTTAGATCTGGTTTCCCCATGAATAGATCTCTCTTTTTAAAAAGTTTTCCTTCTGTGGCATTAAAAAATCATTTTTTCTGCTTTTTTAGAAATTGTGAAAAGTCTTAATGCCTGATAAATGAATGCCTCATTTATGAGTTACATTTATGTTTACATATATATGTGGGAGAATCCCTAGAGGTATATCTGAAAATTATCAATGAAAAACTTCTATTTATTAACTCAGGGGAAGGTACATAGACTATCTCCAAGAGTTCTGTACTTTTCTCTCTTCTGAGAGTACATTGTACCATTTTCAGTGTACCACTTTTCATCATACGCACACACACACATTTATGTATGCATATATGTATATTTATGTAAATGCATATACACATATTCATATATGCATGTGTGTGTATATATATATATTTAAGTAATGCCTAAGTTTTAAAAGTAAAAATGATGCATTTTTACCATACAGAAAAGTCATATGATGCAGAAAGGTACAAAGAAGAAAGTAACAACTCAAACAAATCACATCCCCCAAGGAAAAAAATTAATATTGATCCTTTTGTTGAAAATTATTCTAGATTTCTCTCTAAACCCATATTACAAACAAAAATGCAGGAGTCAAAAAAACATGGTTGAGATGAGCTGGGTAAGAGAAAACTCACTCAGTCCTCTCAGCGCACCTTGACATTTTTTAACATGGGTATGAAAAAATATTCTTTACTCTTTAAAAAAACTACAGTGCAAACAAGATGATAAATAGCAACTAATGCTCTCCTTGTTGCTGGGTTCACAGTGGGGACTGGTGGCAACTGGGGCAAACTGGAGAGGACATGCTTCACCAGGGGGTGCAGTATTTCTGAGAGCAGATGGCTGCCAAGTGGCAATGTGTTCCCAGTGTCGTCAGACCTTCTGATCTACCAGAATAAGTGAGACATTTGCATTTATACTTGAAACCTCCTAATTTAAAAATATTCTCTCACAATTTTGTATAAAAACACTCTGTAGGCTGAGTGAAATATGGAATGTAGTCCACTGACTGCTATTTGTTATGGACAGTTAGATGGATGGATAGACAAATCTGTAAATAAGTAGCCAGCATGTCAAATGATTGTTCAAAAATATAATAATTCAATAGAAGCTGCTTTTTTAAAATCACAATCTTACTTAAACTTGACAGAAAAAATAAATTGACATTAGAGTGAAAGAACTGCTAAACTTCATTAAGCATTTCTTCACCACCAAAAATTCCTCTAAACTTTGGGAAAAGATTATGCAAGCCATTAAGAGATTGGAGATTTTATTATTATAATGATCACTGTATTTTTAACTACAGGTATAAGCTTTAGTTTTAGATTATATGGATTGATGTCCTACTTTTGGAAGAATTCCGCTTCTTAGATTTTGTTTGTTTGTTTGTCCCCAAACTATCTTGTCACCCTTAGTCTATTTTTCTCAGAATGGTAGGGATTTATGAGGGCCTCATAATGTTGATTAACTTTCTTTCCTTAGTACCTCTTCCAGGGAGGGAGGTGTACTTAAAAGCCATAGCACTCCAGGATCTTCTAGGCACTACTCTTTAATGTTTGTGGCATAATGCTACGCCTTTTTTTTTTTTTGATTGATGCTGGAGCCTATTTTGCCTTCTTAAAAACTTAAAAAACTATATTTTATTTAGAAGTATCAGAGAAAATGGTTTCTGTAATCCTATGACATATTGCTATATTTATCTGGAAACATTTCTCAACTATCTTTAAAGCTAGTATATTATTTCCCCAGAAGCTGTTATGTACAATAAATATTAATGATACCAGGTAGTGTTACAGCCTTACCAGGTTCATTGCCCATTGCTCAAGAGGAAGCCAGTACACTGAGACAGCAGGGGTTATAGCAGAGAAAGAGTTTAATATCACAGGTACCATGTGAGGAGACGAGAGGACATTCTCAAATTCGTCTCCCTGAGAATTTGGGAGAAAGGATTTTTAAAGATAATTTGGTGGACAAAAAGTCTAGTCAATTGGGTCTGCTAATTGGCTGGGTTCAGGGTGGAACCGTAGAGTGTAGAAACTGTCTTCTTTGCTGAGTCAGTTCTTGCGTGGGGGTTGCAAGACGAGTTGAGTCAGTTCCTTGGTATGGGCCACTGGTCCAGGTGGGTCAACCATTCTCCCGGAACGCAGGGCCTGGACAATGTCTCAAAAAGTAGCTGTAGGTTTCACAGGGGTGATGTTATCTATGGAAGCAATGAAGAAAGCTAAGAATCTTTATGACCATCAGCCATATGACTCCTGAGTAGTGAGCAATTATGGGAAAGCAAGCCAGGAAACAATTGGCTGGTTATATATATATTTCCCCTACCACAGTTCCCACCTTGTAGCCCTTTATTAATTTTAGTAAGGATGGTTTCAATAGCATGACTCATAAAGTTTATTTTCCAGCACTTCTAGGTGTATCATTAATTTAGCAATTATATAGTACCGTATTTCATGAGGCTATAATTACATGTCTGTGTAGACATGTATACTATATATTAATTTCCTGAGTTATTCAACAAGGGTGTCCCCAGTTAAATTTTTAAAGTTTAACATATCTAATGACTAAAATAGATCTTATAGATTAGTTGAGACTCTTTCATCTTACAAATGAGGCAATTGAAGCTCAGAGATCAATTTGAAAAGCTTTTAAGTCCTTCAGGGGACTGGATATCTCTCAGGCTCTTTGTACATCTACTCTTTCCTCCATGCCCATCTCTGGTGTGGAGGACAGCACCTTGTATGACCACAGACAGACCAAACCTAACCTGCTGCCCTAACCACAGCACTGAGAGGCTGCGGGTGGTGGGTGAAGAGGCTTTCCACATTTTCAAAGGGACCTTCTTTCCTGTGACTTCGTAAGTACATTGACCCAGTGCTTACCTGTGTGTTAGGGAAGATTAAGTGGTGAGTTTCATGGTAGGTGACAATGTGTATGTCTCCAGATTTGGTCATAATACATAGATTAGAGGAATAGAGCATTAGAAAAGGAATGTTCCTCAATTTAAGACTACCTGAGTAAGACAATTTTCAGATTAAAAAACTTAATCACCATTTGGAGATTAGGGCTCTGGATGAAAAAAAATAACTATCTTATTCATCTCCCTCTGAGCATTTTCTTTTGGTATAATGTGCCTGTTAGCATGCATTTTTAACAGAGCCAACCCCCACAGCCCAGCCCCCACACAATGCTCGTGTGTGTGTGTGTGTGTTTGTGTGTGTGTGTGCATTTTCAATGAAACAATGTTCAACAAACCATTGATACTTTACACTGAAGAAAAAAGGTAGGCCTGGAATAAAGTAGATTATCAAAAATTTATTAATGGGGGAAATTCAGTTCATTTCAATAAACATTCATGGTAAACTTATTTTACGTAAGGAACAGTGCTATACTTCTAGCCCTGTTATTCATATCTTTAAACATCCACATAGACTCTTCATCCAAAACCCTGGCTTCTCAGTTCTTAGACCCCTTCACATTCACTAATCAATCTATTCCTCTACCGTACCTTTGCTATTTATTCTCAAGGTCATACCATAGGCCTTTGAATATCAGTGACTGCCCCGCCTTAAAAGTCTCAATTTCAAGCCCTCCCCATTACCACCTCCAGACTTTCTAACACACTTTCCCTAATACATCTTTTCCAATAATTTTTTTAACTCCCCAGATACTGCCAATCCATTGGCTTTACTTTGTCTTTTTAAATCATATGTCATTATTATTTTAAAATATCTCAAGAATCATTTCATATATACAAAAAAGTATAAAGAATAACAAAACACAACACTCATATGTCTCCTACCCAGCCAAGACATAAAATATTACCGACAGCGTTGAACCCCAGTGGGCAGCCTCCCAAGTGCATCCCCTAGACACACACTATCTGAACTTCGGACCTGTCATTCTCATGCATTTCTTTTTTCTTTTATTCCTCTACACAATACTGTTTTGTTTTGCATGTTTTTAAACTTATAATGCTGGTATCATATAGGTTATATTATTTGGTGATTTCCTTTTATTTTCTCTTGATATTACATTAAGGTCATCCCTGTTGGCCCATGTGCCTCTTTTTCACTGCTGTATGTTATTCTACGGTGTGAATACACCACAATTATTTAAAGCACACATTTCTCTTGATGGGCATTTGGTTTTCCCATTTTTTTTTTGTTTTCTGTTTTGAACGATGCTACTCTGAACATTTTTGTACGTGTCTCCTTATGCACTGGCGTATGTGTTTTCTCCGGGAAAAATGGTCATGACATAGGGCGTACCTGTCTTCATCTTTACTGGTGATGTCAAATTCCTTCCAAAGTTTATGACTGTGCTTACCACCTTTTCCCTGTTACACAGCTCATGGCCTTTCTCCTTTTCTTACCCAGTTTAGATTCCCTGAATCGTCACTAAAATGACTCCCTTCTATACACAGTAGCCACCTGCCTTTTCACCCATCGGACCTCCCTAGCAAAGCCCCGTCTTTGCCTCAATCCAATTCTTATTATTCTGAACTGAACGTAGAGAAAGACACACTTCTGCTGACTGACCCACCTCACCGGCATGACCTTGTGAGCACCCTCAAGTCTACCAGGCAACCCCAGCTCACTTCCCTAACCAATTCTCTTCCCCAGACAACTTTTCACACCTTTCTCCTCAAGCTCCTGTCTTCACTTTCGAATGGTGACCTTCAATTTTTTCCTTTTACAATACTGTATAAAATAATCAGAGGAGAACTTTCACGTCTTCCCACCTCCCCGCCAGTCAGCCTACCAGCCCCTATATCCATGACACTCTGCCTTCCCACCTGTGGGGCAGATGAACTGTCCTGGATCCTAGCTAAAGCCAACCCCTCTCTGGACACCGTATTCCCTCTGTCTGATGTAGCTAAAGATTTTTTTCCTCTCATTTTCTTTACTTCTCCCACATCATTATTTCCCCACTCTCTGCTAGATCTTTCTCATTAGCCTACAGACATGCTCTAATATTTCCCATCTTAAAATAAAAATTCCTTCTTCTCTTGTCTCCCATCTCCTCATTTATCTGCTTTGCTTTACAGTAAACTGGAGAGTTATCTACACTGACTGTCTCCCTTTTCTCGTTCCTTTCTATTTTGACACACTCAGTGAAGCTACCATTGCCAAGCTGTCCACAACCTCCGTGTTACCAAATCCAATGATCAGCTCTCCATCCTTATCAGCTTTCCAGCAACAACTGAATCGGTAGGCTCTTAACATCTGGCAGAGGCAGCAGCTCTGTTGCTGATCCAGTCTTCAATTTGCATTTTGTTGTCAGTCCTGGGAGCTGAGGCTGGAGTCTCTAGTTGCATTTGACCTTCCTTACTAGGCTTCCAGGACATTCTCCTGGTTGTTCTCTCCCCACCTCCCCTGTCCCCACTGTGGCTTCTTCTCACTTTCCTGTGCTGGATCTTCTTTTCCTTCCTGCCCTCCAAATGTTGAAGCACCGCTAGGGTCAGACCTCCCTTCTCTAACTACAGGCAGCCCCCTGAAACTCTCATCCATCTAGTGGCTTTGAATACCATGGATAGGCCAGTAACTCACAAAACTATATCTACGATCCCCTTTAAGGGACACTGATACATGCCACTCTTTACACAACATCTCCACTTGGATGTCACCTGGCACCTCCAACCTTTCCCAGTTACCAACAGACTTCTAGGTCACTCCCTCTCTTGTTTGCCCCAAGCCTAATTCCCAATCCCCGCCATGTCCACAAACAGCACCACCCTGCCCCCAGCTTCCCAGGCTACAAACCTGGGAGTCATTCTTGATTCCTCTCTTTAGATCACATCCCACAACAAATCTGTTAGTGTGTCTTGTCATCCCAAATTAGCAGATATCTCCTGCATCTGACCCATTTTCATACCTTTCTTACCAGCATCCTAGTCCAAGCCCTTATCATTCTCCCAAGTGACTGCAACAACCTCTAAATATCTCCCTGCCTTCCCACATAGTGTGGTTACAGAACACCAGCTTGTCTTTTCTTTTGTCCTTTCCTCTTTGAAAAATATTTATTGAGGTGAAGCACGCATTCAGTAAGGTGTTCAAATCTTTGGTGTTTGTTCAACTCAATTTTTACATATATATATTTACTCATTTACTGTGGACTGAATGTTTGTATCCTCCCCACCCCAAATACATATGTTGAAACCTAAACCCCATTGCAATAGCATTAAGAGGTGGGGCCTTTAAGAGATGCTTAGGCCATGAGGGTGGATCCCTCAGGAATGGGATTAATGCCCTTATAGAAGAGGCTCAAGGAAGCTTGTCTCCCCTGCCACCCTGCCCCCATCTGAAGACACAGCTAGAAGGCACCGTCTATGAAGGCATCATCTGTTGGCCCTCACCAGACACCAAATCTGCTGGAATCCCGATCTTGGACTTCCCAGCCTCTAGGACTGAGAGCAATAAAATTTTGTTTTTTATAAATTACCCAATCTAAGGCATTCTGCTATAGAAGTCTGAACAGACTAAGACACTGTGTAAGGACGAGCTATGTAAAGATACAGACCACTCCTAGCACCTCAGCCTCACTCGTGACCTTCTCTCCCAAAGTATCAACTTTTGTGACTTCCATTAGGATAGATGACTTTCACTTTATTTAGCATCATATGAATGGAGAAATATGGAATGTATTCTTCCATGTTTGGCTTCTTTTACCTCCCCATTAGGTCTGTAATAAAAATTCATTCTGTTGTGTGTAACTGGGCTTTGCTATTTTTTTTTATTGTTGTGTATATATTCCATTGTATGAATATACCACAGTTTATTTATCCATTGTACAGTTAATGTACACTTGGGTATTTTCGGTTTGGGCTATTATGAATAAATATGCCATAAATGCTCTTGTACATGTTTTTTAGTGGACATAAGCTTTTATTTCTTTGGGATATATTTGCCTGGTCATAGGTCTGTGTGTTTTCAGCTTTAGTCGATCCTGTCAATCAGGTTTTCAAAATGGCTTTACCAATTCTCACTCCCATATAAGATGTGAAGATTCTAGTTCCTCCCCATCCTTACCAACACCTTCATTTTAGCCACTCTTTAGAGTCATAGTCTTCATTTTAAAATAAAAATCAAAGCATAACTGTTTCCTGCTCATGGTTCCCCAGTGGCTCAGACATCTCTGGGCCCTCCTCCCTCTTCCACCCCTCCCCTGCCTTCCTGCTCCCTGTCCCACTCACTCAGCAAGTGGCCACCTCTGGGCATGTTCTCTCTGTTCTCTCGGGCTCAGTGTGCCCTTTTCCCAGAACTCTGAGTCCCTCGCTCTCTCATTTCCTTGAGTTTTCCTCTTAAATATCCCTTTCTTAGATCTTTGCTTCCTGCCACCCTCCTATCTTCTCTGTATCTTTACCCTGATTTATTTCCCTTCACAGTGCTGGCCTCATGTCATGTACTTGTTTATTTGCTTATTCTTGGTCTCCCTCGGTGGAATGTGCTTTCCAGGAGAGCAGGATCGTTGTCGTTTGTGGCTGTCACTGCATAGTCAGTGTTTGTTGCCTGGCAGTGTCTGATGCTCAGCAGGCATTCACATGTATGGTACTTAATCCTTTCTCCCCGCAGTTTTATCCCATCACTTACAGCCGTTCTCCTCCTTTCTCTCATCCCATCTCCATCTATTTTTCTCCCTTTTCTATTCACCTCTCTTCTACCTTCTCTTTCCTTTCTCCTACCCCATTTCATTATCCACAGCAGCCTGCAGAATTAGAGAGGCTCCAAATTTCAGTGCAGCAAGCGAGGGAGAGCAGAAGAGTTAAGGCTTGTTTTACAACATGGAATCAATATTATGATACTCCACAATTTATCTTGAATTTAATGAATGGTTTTAGGGAAATTTGCTTCTCTGTTCATCTGTCCCTCTGCCTCTTCTCTTTACTTTGCATTTCCGACTAGACATTTCACAAACCAATTTCTGGAGTAGGGGCCATTCTACATAACAGAAAGACTCTCTCGCTGTTGGAGTCACGGAACCACACTGTCAGAGCCAGAGACTGCTTCCAGGCACCCGAGTGAGTAATTTATTGAGTGGCCAAGCCTAAGTAAAGCTGTTGGAATTAATGTGATTCTTTTAAATGTTAAAGGGCTTTGTATGGACTTGTGTTTCTTCTCCCATGGCATTCCCCTGCGAATGGTCTCAGTGTCAGTCCAGCACCCCTGTAGGCCTGTTTCGGTTTCCAGTTCTCCTTAACCACGAGACTTTATAAAATAGGAACATGTGCTCTACCTCCACTTTGGGACTTGGCTTGGGATACAGAAGAGATCATGTGTCTCAAAGTCGTTAAGGGCTTGTTTTTTTAATTATATTGGAGTTTATGGCATGTGTGTAAACTTTAAATATGCAAATAAATAAATATATATCAAAAAAAACCCCAAAAAACATTTTTACTCTGGGAGAGCAGAGTAAACCCTGCTCTCCCAGATGTAAGCAGCCAGGAGCCCAGGGTTTGGGGAGAGGGAGTTGGGAATACATTAGGGAAAGTCTGCTGAGAACAAAAGAGGAAGAGGAGTATTCACCACTCTGTCACAGTGGGCGAGAGGGCAGCATTCTGGATTTGTCATCGCCTTGGAGTCTGTTAGGGTCATTGCATATTTCCAATGCGCATTAGAAAGAAACAGAAAATAGCGTATGTCGGGGGTGTGCCTGGCTGCCTCTCTCTTGTGCAAACAACAATAGCAGGAAATTTTTTTTGCTTTATTGAAGTATACTTTACATATCATGCCTTTACTCCATTTTAAGGGTACAAGTAAATGATTTTTAGTGAATTTACCAAGATGTACAGTTAATCACATAAATCAGTTTTAGAGGAATTCCTTCCCTCTCTTGAGACCCCTAATTCCGCTCCCCAACTACTTTTCAAGCATGTCCCTCCCCTCCACAGTGCCCACCCACCACATCGCTCAGACGTGGGTTTATCCTCCACCCCCCAAATCCCTAGTGAACACCACCACTATTTGAGCACCATAGTGTTAATCAGTCAGTACCAATTTGATGGCGAGTACATGGGGGGCCCATTCTTCGGGTCTTGTGTCACCTCACTTTGAATAATGGGCTCAAACTTAATCCAGGATAATATAAGCGGTGCTAGCTCACTGTCATTTCTTAAAATTGAGTAATATTCCATTACTCAAATTTTAATAATCCACTCATGACTTGACGGGCACTTGGGTTGTTTCCATGACCTAGCAATAGTAAATTGTGCTGCCATAAACATTCAGGTGCAGATGTCTTCATAATAGAATGTCTTATGTTCTTTTGAGTAGATGCCCAATAATGCTATTGCTGGATCGGATAGTAATTCTATTTTTAGCTCTTTGAGGAATCTCCAAATTCTTTTCCACAGAGGTTGTACTAATTTGCAGTCCCACCAGCAGTGAAGAGTGTTCCTCTCTCTCCACATCCTCGCCAGCATTTGTTGTTTTGGGATTTTTTGATAGAGGCCAGTCTCACTGGGGTTAGGTGGTATCTCATTATGGTTTTGATTTGCATTTCTCTAAAGATTAGAGATGATGAACATTTTTTTATATGTTTGCTGGCCATTATTCTGTCTTCTTTGGAGAAGTTTCTGTTCATCTCCTTTGCCAATTTAAATGGGTTGTTTGATTTTTTCTTGTTAATTCTTTTGAGTTCTAGGTAGATTCTTGTTATCAGACCTTTGTCGGAGGTGTAGAGAGTAAATATTTTCTCCCATTCTGTAGGTTGTCTATTTGCCCTAGTGATAGTTTCTTTGGCTGTGCAGAAGCTTTTTAATTTGATCAGATCCCATTTGTTTATTTTTGTTGCTGCATCAATTGCTTTGGGGATCTTCTTCAGGAATTCTTTGCCTAGGCCGATGTCTGAAAGAGTCTTCCCAACATCCTCTTCTAGGATTCTTAAGGTTTCATGCCTTAGGGTTAGATCTGTTAACCATCTTGAGTGAATTTTTGTGAGAGGTGAGAGATAGGGATCCAGTTTCATTTTTCTGCATGTAGCTATCCAGTTTTCCCAGCACCATTTATTGAAAAGAGATTCTTTTCCCCAATGTATATTTTTGTCTGGTTTATCAAAGATTAGTTTATCATGTACAGATGGATTCATCTCTGGATTCTCAGTCCTATTCCAAAGATCAATGGTTCTGTTCTTGTGCCAATAAAAGGCTGATTTGATTATTATTGCTTTATAGTACAACTTGAAGTCTGGAAGACTGATGCCTCCCAGTTTGTTCTTTTTGCTTAAGATTGCTTTGGCTATACGAGGTCTTTTCTGGTTCCATACAAAGTGAAGAATTATTTTTT
>CAUYRT010055099.1:0-23463 GCA_963574885.1 Lepilemur ruficaudatus
TCACAGCAACCTCAAACTCCTGGGCTCAAGCAATCCTTCTGCCTCAGCCTCCCAAGTAGCTGGGACTACAGGCATGCGCCACCATGCCCGGCTAATTTTTTACATATATTTTTAGTTGTCCGATTAATTTCTTTCTATTTATAGTAGAGGTGGGGTCTCGCTCTTGCTCAGCTGGTCTTGAACTCCTGACCTTGAGCTATCCACCCGCCTCGGCCTCCCAGAGTGCTAGGATTACAGGCGTGAGCCACCGCGCCCAGCCTATTCTTTCAGCAATGTTTTGTAGTTTTCACAGTCTAAGTTTTGTGCCTTGTTGAATTTATTTCTATGTATTTTATTCTTTTTGATGCTATTGTAAATGCAATTGTTTTCTCAATTTTATTTTCATAATAGATCCTTAATAGACTTTTTTTCCTTTCATACAATCTTCACAAGTCTAGGAAGTGGGTATTATTTCTTTTTGCAGATGAGAAAATAAGTTCAAAGAATTTAAATGATTTTGCCTGCAAGGCAGCCAACTAAGTATTTCTAGGAGGACATCTGAATAAATGAGGAGGCAGTTCACTCAACCTGACTGCAAACCCTTGCATGCTTTTGTTTTCCCTTTGAAACCCAGGATGCAGTACCAGGAAGGTGAGAGAGGAAAATCAAGGTGTCTCAAGTGAATAAGCTATTCAAGATGGTGTGAGAGGGGTTATTCATTCTACCCTTTCTCTTAAGTCTTCAGGAGGTATTTGGAGGCAGTTTGATTTAGTGATTAAAGACCTAAGTCCTGGGTTTGGGCTCTTGCTTTGCTATTTAACTTGCTCACTGAACAAGTTACTTTGATACTCTACCTTTTGTTTTCTTCTGCAAAGTAGAGCAGTTGTAAGCCCTCCCTGCCTCATAGCCTTGTTCAAAAGATTAAATCAAATATCCTGTTCATGTTTGTAAAGCTCAGAGCCCAGGGCTTAGCACTTATGTTCAGTTAAGTGTTATCTGTTGCACATAGCTTAATTCTTACTCCATGCTCATTTTTCTCTTTTCAGTACAAGTTCAGGGATCTAACTGTGGAAGAACTAAAGAATGTAAATATATTTTTCCCACATTTTAGATATTCCATGGACACCTACGGTAAGAACCATATCTTCTAGTTTTTGTTGCATTATTTGAACCCTAATTAGTCTAGAGAACTGCAAAATCATAATTTCTTATTTCTCTTCTTTATCTTCTAATTTTGAGCTACACTTTGTGACCTATGATTTCTGAGGAAATTTAAGTTAATACAATATAGATTGTATTAGTTTTCTATTGCTGTGTGACAAATTACCACAAACTTAGTGGCTTGAAAAAACACAAAAAGTTACCATGTTACAGTTTTTTAGACTAGAAATCTAACACAAATTTCTGTAGCTTAGACATTTAACTGGAAATTCAACTTGGCTAATCGCTTATTGGCCTTTTGGCTAAGATCAAGTATAGAAATTGGACTTTGCTGAAATCAGGGGTAATCTGTTTTCTTGCCTCTTTCAGTTTCTAGAGGTCACCCACATTCCTTGGCTCTGGGTCTTTCTCTGTCTTCAAAACCAGCAGTTTTGCATATCTCTAAGGTTCTTCTATTGTTAGAGCTCCCTCTGACCCCAGCTGGGAAAGGTTCTCTGATTTTAAGAACCAATGTGATTAAATTAGACCCACCAAAACAATGTAGGATAACTTCTCCATCTTAGGGTCCTTAATTTAATCACATCTAAAAAGTCCCTTTGCCAAGTAAGGTGACATAGTCACAGGTTCCAAGGATTAGGGTATGTACATCTTTGGAAGACCTTTATTCTACCTACTGCATAGATGGTTGATTCTAAATTATTAATAACAAAGTTTTAGTTAATTGTATTCACTTAATAGAGAGGATCTGGTTATCTAAGAAAGACTTTATTATCTTTCAAAAGTTTCTGACTACAACTTGCGGTTAGAAATACATTTTATATCATGATCCCATATGCATGTAACTAAAATACTATGACCACTCTGGTACTTTTTCTCTTTTATCCCATCCAGTTCCACTCCATTTAAAAATAAGTGCGTTAGCCGGGCATGGTGGTGCATACCTGTAGTCCCAGCTACTCGGGAGGCTGAGGCAGGAGAATTGCTTGAGCCCAGGAGTTTGAGGTTGCTGTGAGCTAGGCTGACGCCATGGCACTCTAGCCCGGGCAACAGAGTGAGACTCTTTGTCAAAAAAAAAATGCTAGTTGAGGCTCACTAAATAAAGTTTAGGACCCAAGAATTAGTCAAAACTCACAGTTTTAAGAAACTTTATTATACATGTATATGTTTTAAATTTGAATTATTTTGGGTTAAGAATATGTATCTAATTCAGATTTATATGGCAGACATCTTGAGGAGTTATTGAACTATTGCTTAGGAATAGCTAATTGTATGTGTGGGAGAAATTATGAGATTCCGATTCATCTGCGACTGGCCTCTTTTGATCAGCACCTAGTTATTTGGTGCTACATAAATGCCTGGAATGGTGGGTATAATAGCTGTTTATTCAATGCCAGATATGCTGCCAAATATTTTATCTACATTATATTATATATTTTTTACAACCAAAGCTATGTTGTATTATTGTCTTCATTTTGCAGATAAACTGAGGCTCAGAGAATTTAATTAACTTGCTCAAGATTACACAGCTAGCAAGGGATGGAGTAGGTGTTTTTACCCATGTCTGTCTTACACTCTTTGAATGCTGCTTATTCTCGTACAGTGTCTGTCTTCATCATATAGATTTGATGCTTTTATTGTACCAATTAATTCTTATTCTCATTTCCCCCTGTCTAGAGAAAGCTCTGGTGCCATTAAACCCTCAAACTATAGAATTAATATTGGCTATGTACATTTTTTATTGGAGACAATGATAGTCATGCATCATAATCACTTCTATTTTGGCTTTTTAAGTAATTTAATTGGATACCACATATTCACACTTACAGTTTCTCTACCACATTTCTGGGTCATTCTCTATTCATGAGGAATAATCCCTTTTCCACTCCTTTTTCCATTTTAGTATTTGCCGTGGAGTGGTCCCTTAACCCATTGTTACCTTTGACTCATGTAGTTTACATTTACGTACAGTCTTGGCCCTTTGATTTTCTGTCAGCCTGTGCTATAGTCTGAATTTTTGTGACCCCCTAAATTCATATGTTGAAATGCTAACTCACACAGTGATGGTATTAGGAGGTGGGGCCTTTAGGAGGCTCTTCGCACAGCCCTCGTGAAAGAGATTGCCCTTATTAAAGAGGCCTGAGAGAGACCCCTTGCTCCTTCCCCTTTACTCCTACCACCATGTGAAGATACAACAAAAAGATGGCTGTCTATGAGCCAGGAAATGGGTCCTCACCAGACACCAAATCTGCTAGCACCTTGATCTTAGACTTCCCAGCCTCCAGAACTGTGAGAAATAAATTTCTGTTGTTTATAAACCACTCGGTCTATATTATTTTGTTATAACAGGCTGAATAGACTAAGACAGCCCTCTTCCTCTTTCCCCTTTCTAACAGGTTATCAAGTCTATTTAGAATTTTTTATTCCTCTGCTTAAATAGCATAGTTACTGAGGTACTAACAGACTACATTCCAAAGTAGTTTGATTGTTTGAAAGCAGAAGTAGTGATTTCTGTATTTAGTCCTGAGATTAGGGCATTGATTTTCCACCATTGTGTCCCAGTTATTGATAGGAAAATTGAAATTTCAGGGATATAAATGTTGAAAAAAGGTTGAGAATAGTGGAGTTAGAGAAACCAAACAAGATAATTGTTGATCTTTCTAAAAGCTTGCTTCAAAAAATAAAGCTAATCTCCTGGTGCCACTTGGTGTATAAAACAAAACAAAACAAAAAAACTAACAGTTTTTCTTCTGATTATAAAAGTGATTATAACTGATTTGTTACATGTGACAACTATTTAATAATATCTCCACATTTTATAGTATTTTACTTCTTAAGGATTTTCACATTATCTCATTTGAGCTTTATGACAGCTTTGTAAAGCAGTCTTACTATATTTTATAGATGATGAAACTAAAGATTAAAGTAACCAAAAGTGACATGCCTCTAAGTAGGGAAGGTGGGCTTGGGATTTCAGTATCCAAGTCCTGTGTTCTTTCAACTGCCCTCACTGCTTTTTAAGTAAACAGCAGCTAGTAATTTCCCCTTGTTGACAGATTTGCTGATTTCTAGATTATGTTATTTAGAGATTATGTGTGTCTACATATGCGTATTCATGCACATGTGCACGATTACATACGTTACTACAATTCTTTCTACTTCTAATTGCATGCTTTGGGGCTTTTTTTTTCCTTCCAGTTTTTAAAGATAGTTCCCAGAAAGACCTGCTGAATTTTACTGGCACTATTCCTGTGATGTATCAGGGTAAGTGTGGGAGTTGAAAAAATGTGGGAGTTTTCTAAAAGAGCAGTTCATTTAATAAGAACTTACATTTCTTTATGCTATAACATTCTCAAAGCATTTTCACATATATATGATCCATACGGAACCTAACTTGATCTCGCAGGATGCTGTTCCAGTCAAGGACGAACATTTCAGATAGTTATCACAGAAGGTTGCTTATATATAGTAAGATTTAAAGAACACCAGTGACTCTTTGGTTCCAAAATATTTCTCTGAAGTGGTGCTTGAAATTCTACCATTAGAATTAGAAATTCATTCTTTTAACATGGAAATAATCCTGAGGATAATAATATCCAAAATCACTAATATTTAGTGCTGTGCTTTTGGGAATTTTTAGTAAATATTTGTTGAATGATTGAGTTAGTTTATTTGATTACTGACTGAAGGGCTTAGGAATAAATGAGCATTGGAAAGAGGAAGTATACTAAAAAGAGGGTTGAGAAGGGTCTGGAAACCAAATAGGGAGAGAGCAGTGGAGTCTCTTAGAAAGGGTTTAGCTTGTACAGTGGGAATACACTGCCCAAAAGACACCAGTAAACTGCATTTTGGGAGACTTCTTTCAAAGTATAATAGGTGCTTCCTTTTTTTTTTTTTTTGAGACAGAGTCTCACTTTGTTGCCCAGGCTAGAGTGAGTGCCGTGGCGTCAGCCTAGTTCACAGCAATCTCAAACTCCTGGACTCAAGCGATGCTCTTGCCTCAGCTTCCCGAGTAGCTGGGACTATAGGCGCGAGCCACCACGCCTGGCTAATTTTTTGTTTCATTTTTATTTGACTGGCTAATTTTTTCTGTTTTTAGTAGAGACAGGGGTCTCACTCTTGCTCAGGCTGGTCTCGAACTCCTGAGCTCAAGCAGTCCTCCCACCTCGGCCTCTTGGAGTGCTAGGATTACAGGCGTAAGCCACTGCACCTGGCCATAGGTGCTTCTTTATGGCAGTTCCTAGATCATCACAAAGCCTCCCTAATTTTTCCCCCTTCCCTACCAATGATGACTTGTTGCTAGAGATGCACTCCTGTTTTGTTCTGCCTCTGTGTATGACCCACCATGACACCTCTTTTGGCAGTGGTGGGCACTCAAGAGATGCATAGAAATTCAGATTGTTTTTATGCATAGAAATGTGGTTGCAGATGAAAGCAGCTAGCCATGGGTTCCATGTAGAGATTATGGAATGAGGTGGGCAGAACAGGGAGAGAGTAGGTTTTTCTTTTCCTTCCTTGTTCCTCCCCCACCAAATTCTTAGACTGCTTTCTGGCTGCCTAGAGAACTTTGCTCAGACCTGTTCCCTCATTACTTGTATTTCGCATTTATCTTGGTTAGATGTTAGAAAGAAAGGTAAAGGAAGAGGGAAGGAAACTGATTAAGGTAATTCATTCTGAGGGATGAAGGACAATTCTTACCCACCTTGATGGTTTCAAGGGTAGTCACATATTAACAAAGGGTCTTATGAATTTAAATGAATTACTGCTTAGTAGCATTTCAGTTTCTGGGGCAGTGTGGTGAGATAAAATCAGGGCAGAAAGATTATCTTAATACTATCGGTTAGATGCCCTTTGTTGGCTCTCTGCCTGTCCTGCAGCCATTGACATCATTGATTCTTATGCTCGGGCCTTCCCCAAGGTAGTAATACTGACTGCAGTGCCTTTTTTTTTGCAGTACACTTTTCTTTTTTTTTTTTTTTTCCTTTGCTTTTGACTAAAATTATATCAACTCATTGTGAATGCACACTACTTATTTCCTGCTGATCAGAAGGTCAGAATGTATTAACTTTCTCATCTGTAAAATGGGCCAATAATAGAGCCTACCTCAGAGTTGTGAAGTATAAATGAATTATAGTAAGTAAAGCTCTTGGCATAGTGCCTGGCACATAGTAAATACTCAGTAAATGTTGGCTATTATTTGTCTGCCTTTATTACTCTCTTTAAGTTAACTAGTTTTATTAATATAATGATGGTATATCCTCCTGCTAAAAAATTTAAACAGTTGGGAAGGGGTGAGGTTAAGCCTGTATCTAACCTCCCACCCAGTCCTATTTCCCAGGTGGAATTTCTGTTAGTATTTCCTTATGAATACCTGCCAAAATTTTCTGTATTGTTTTTTACCCATCCAGATTATATTAAAGTCATGATGACATTTTTTCCTCGTATACCTATTCTTTAGAGATATGTATCATCTTAATAAGATCACACCTATCTAAATTTTATTTACATCTAATTTAAATTACATTCTTATGATAGGATTACTTTAAATCTGAGGACTCTGCATCAGGAGTTCTGACTCTTCAGCGATGAATGACTAAAACCTAGATGGGCATGTTGGGAGGAAGGGCATTTGCTGATGGGAAGGAGGGAAGGAAGAAGAGACTAGAGAATACCAGTAGTGACATCTTACCAGTTAGGCACAAGCATCAGGGTCACCAGGTACTTCACCATGCATGGGCTGTTAAAGTACATGAGCACTGCTGGGGAGGTGCATTGATTGATCAGGGGGATACTTTCAGTAGACATTTCTTTCCTTTTCTTTAATGTGTAATGATTAATAGAAGTAGTGTCTCCATCAGGGTTTGGGCTACCTCTCCAGCAATATTAGTAAACATTCAAAAAATTTCTTCATATGGCCTAGAACAGTGGCTTTCAAATGTTTCAACTGTGACCCACAACAAGAAATACTTTTATATTGTTAGCTAGCATATATATGTATGTGTGTATATATAACTGAAATACCATGCTACCTGTCACACATTCTATTTTTTATTTAATTCCATTTATAAATTTTGTTTACAGCCTATTAAACTAATTTTGTGGTCCATTTATTGTGACTAACAGTTGAAAAACACTAGAGTACATCACATATTAGACAGTAATTTCTGGAGGAATGTCATGGAGTGTCTTGGTACCTGTCGGTCACTTTGTGGTGCTGTGACTACATGACTTTGTAGTCATAGGGCTATCTGGACCAGCAGCTATGGGTGTGCCCATATGCATATTGTAAATACTTAGACAAAAGCAGAAGAGCAGTATGGTTCTGAGAATGGCCAATATAAAATCAGTAGACCCATAGGTATTAAAAATACTTCTATAATATATTAATTTTCAATCCTGGTTGCACATTATTAGCATTACATAGGAAGTTTTTTAAAAATGTCCAGACTCCATCCCATTGAAGCTTTTGGAGCGTGGCCAGGGTATTGATGTATGAAGTTCCTTAAGTGTTTCTAATGTGCAGACACAGCTGTCATGCTTAGGGGAAGACGAAGCAAGATGAAAAAAGTAGCTGTCAATGGAAGCAGGATTTCCTTAGTAAAAAAAGGACTGTAATGACAAAGAAGACTATTTATTTTTTATATCTGGCCTATTTCTAAAATAGGTGTGAGGTAAAAATTACCCTTCGTAGTATGTACTTACCATGTCTTGCACTGTTCTAAGCACTTTACATACATTAACTAATTTCATCACAGCTATATGAGATTAGGAACTATTATCATCCTCATTTTATAACGGAAGGAATTGAGGCACAGGGTAGGTAAGTAACTTGCCTAGAGTCATATAGCTGGCAATGTGTGGAACTGGGATTTGAACCTAGGCATTCTTGCTCCTGAGCAGCCATGTCCTTAAGTACAGTGAAAGACATGCAATAACACTATGAAAGCAGGAATAAATATCAAGAGCTATAGTAGAACAGCTAAGGAAACTTACCACATTTCTAGTTTAAGATTAGGTGTTTTTGTATTTATTTTTTAAGACAGAGCTTTGCTCTGTCACCCAGGCTAGAGTGCAGTGAGGTCATCATTGCTCACTGCATCCTTGAGCTCTTGGGCTCAAGAGATCCTCCTGCCTCAGCCTGCTGAGTAGCTGGAACTGCAGGGGTACCACCATGCCCGGTTAATTTTTCTATATTTTGTAGAGATGGGGTCTTGTTCAGGCTGGTCTCAAACTCCTGACCTCAAGCAGTCCTTCCCTTTTGGCCTCCCAAAGTGCTAGGATTACAGGTATGAGCCACTGTGCTGGGCCCCTATGCTTATATTAGGTTTAGCTTTGGGCTTCCTGGCAACCAGGGCAGTCAAAGATTTTGGCTTTTGGTACGCATGACATATATGGTTAAAACTGGAAGAGCGTACGCTCAAGTTCCTATCTTAGCTCTGTTCTTAAGTATAATAGTTTTTTTACCTTAAAGCTATCGTGTACAGAGCCTACTTCCTCTTCTGTAAAATGAGGATACTGTAGTGCTTCCAAAAGGTGCTGTTTCTTTTAGTGTTTAAAAAGATACATAGATCATTTGCATCAAAATCTTCTGGAGTGTGTATGTATGGGTGTAGGTATGTGTAAGATTGTTTAAAATGCAGATTTTGGGGCCCCATCCCACATCTACTAAGTCTCAATCTCTGGAGATGAGTCTCAGGATTGGTATGTGTTTAGGTTCTTCAGGTAATTCTGACATACACTGAAATATAATTATTTTTTATACATTTTTTTCTTTTTTTTTCCTTGATATCAACACAGCTGTGGATACACTGAAATTTAAGAATCACTGGACAGGTGATTGTTACGGTTATTTTCAGCTCTAAGTTCAATGTCTCTATGTTTGTTATAGTATCTATAATTATTGACCTTCTTCAGGGCAGGTAGAAAACTCAGTTTGGTTCATTCTCTCATTTTTCATTTGTTTGCTCATTCTTCTTTACATAAGAAACTTTTATTAAGCACCTAGTATGTTAGGCACTATACTTGATGCTGGGGATATAGCAATGAATTAGACGTAATCCTGTCTAGAAGTTTACAGTGTTAAAAGGAAAATAGATCTGTAAGAACATAACTTCAATGTAGAGTAAGTAAAAAATGTAGGTATCAACTACCTTTCAAAGAAGGTACAATGCTTGTGTGGGGCCAAAAAAAACTACATAGAGAAGATGCTGGGTCCCAAACTTCTGGCACAGTGGACTCCGTAAAGTATTTGAATTGAATTGGATAAGTTGGTCTTTTATTAAATTTACTCAAGTGTTATACTGGTGCTGTATTGGGAACATATTTCCAATGTGAATGTGGATGGAATGGGGGAAATAGGCTTTGTTGTACATCAATCCTTTATATATAAACTTGACTACATGTTTCTTAAAATGCCACCAAGCTATATCATAAATACAGTTTATATCCTTCATTATTGTTTGAAGATGTGTTTATTTTGTCTCACATAGGTAATACATATAACATACCAATTCGTTTCTGGATTTTGGATTCTCACCCTTTTGCTCCCCCAATTTGCTTCTTGAAGCCAACTGCAAATATGGGAATCTCAGTTGGAAAACATGTGGATGCTCAAGGCAGAATATACTTGCCCTATCTCCAAAACTGGAGCCATGTGAGACCAATTTCGATTTTCTTCAAAAAGCTTTTACTGTATTTTTCTGAATATTTGTCTTTGATTTTAATGGTACAAATAACTGTAATACTGCATTTTCTTTCAATGATATTCTTCATATGGTCTTTGAAAATAATTTGAAATCGAGCTCTCTAGGGTCACCCAAATCCCAGAACCCTAATGACAACAGCCTGTACAAAGCTGCTTTTTCCAGATTTGGGAGCCAACTGTTGTTTCCTCTCTCTCTTTTTATAGTCACTTGGCACTTGAGAAAGTACATGAAAAGTTACTAACAAGAGATAAGCACATTATTTCCTAGTCCCTCCCTATTAAAGATTCTTATGCTTCATTTTTGTATATACAAAAATACTAAAATAATATAATACTAAAATAATAGTAGTTTTGCCTGTTTTGGGCCTTTATGTAAGTTGAATCATACTGTATGTAATCTTCTGTGACATGCTTTATTTTAACTGACATTAAGTTTTTAAAATTCATCCACATTGATGTATGTAACTATAGTTTGTTTTATGAGTCCTCATGTTATACAGTTTTATATCCTACATTTTTCGTTTACCATTATATTGAGCATTTCTCCATGTTAAACTTTTTTCAAAATACATAGTTTTTAATGGTTGCCTGATGATCAAGCCTAAGGATATTATATAATATATTTACAAATTGCCCTATTATAAAAAATTTAATGATGAACATCTTTAAATGTAAATGTTTATGTATATCTTATATATCTTTAACAATATCCTAATAATAAATTTCTAGAAATAGAATGATTAGATCAAAGATTTTCAAAATTTTAAAAGTTTTCTTATATATTACCAAATTTGCCTCTAAAAAAGTAGACAAAATATTGTATTTCTACCATCAATAGAAATCAATCCTAGCACTCTGGGAAGCTGAGGCAGGAGGATCACTTGAGTTCAGGAGTTTGAGACCAGCCTGATCAAGAGTGAAACCCCATCTATACTAAAAATAGAAAAAATTAGCCGGTGTGGTGGTGTGTGCCTGTAGTCCCAGCTACTCGGGAGGCTGAGGCAGGAGGATCACTTGAGCCCAGGAGTTTGAGGTTGCTGTGAGCTAAGCTGATGTCACAGCATACTAGCCCTAGAAGCAGAATAAGACTCTGTCTCAAAAAAAAGAAAAAGAAAAGAAATCAGTGTCACAGGGTACCTACTTTACAATACCCTTGCTCTAATAGAATGTAGTATCATTAAAACAAAACAAACCTTTGCTTACATAGTTTGCTTATACAGATATACAGTATGCTCTCATTTTTGTAACTAATTAAAAACTTTATAAAACAATAATTTATAATATATGTATATGTACCCAGAAGGTTATGAGACTGAAGGACACGGACATATCAGAGTTGAATGAGGTTGGAGTAAAGGATGCAATTAGGATTATCACTTCTTTTTTTTTTTTTTACCTGCCTCAGCCTTCTGAGTAGCTGGGACTATAGGCATGCGCCACCATACCCGGCTAATTTTTTCTATATATTTTTAGTTGGCCAGTTAATTTTTTTCTATTTTTAGTAGAGACGGATTCTTGCTCTTGCTCAGGCTGGTCTCGAACTCCTGAGCTCAAATGATCCGCCCGCCTCAGCCTCCCAGAGTGCCAGGATTGCAGGCGTGAGCCACCACGCCCGGCCGAGCCTCTTTATTAAACGCTAAAACTAGTTCTAAAAAGATCTACATTATTTAAATTGCCCTATTTAAAAGTACTACAGTACCTTTAAGTTCCACATGCAGTTGGAATTGTAATTTTGTGGTATAATTATATGGAATTTTGGAGCTAGAAGGAATTAGAGGTCATTGAGGCCAGGGATTGCAGTTTCCTCAAGAGGTTCAGAGGGCTGTTAGGCCTATGGAATTTTTTTTGAACAGCACAGGAGTTTTGTTTTACCTTGTTTTGTTTTGTTCTTAATATGAATTTGAATACCTCATAGGCATGCTCTTTCCAATTTGCCACAATAACCATCTCTCCAGTTTCTTACACTTAGAAGCCTCACACAGTTAATGTTATCTTCTTGGTTCCTCAAGGTATTTGGGTTTTTGACTCTAGTGGCCTCATCTTCTTAGTTTATAAATAATGAAACCCAGACTCTGAGAAATTAAGTACTATTTCAGTGAGTATTCTACTAAATATTCCTAATAATAAAAATCTATTTTACACTCAGCTAAAGTTTGCGGGCATTAGATCATTTGTTTCTCATGCTAGCCATTTGGGATTTATTATTCACATTGTATTACTGATGACACCAAAGCTCAGAAAGTTTAAGTGAATTTCACCAAGGTTGCTTAACCAGTTAAATTAAAAGAAAGCAGTACTAAATTGGATAATATTTTATCAGTATTAATTTTATAATTCGATAACATTAATAGCTATGTAGGAGAAATATCCTTTGTTTTTCTTTTAGGAAATATACAGTAAAGTATGTAGGGGTAGAGGGGTATCATGTCTGCAGTTTATTTTCAGTTGTTTCAGAAAAGCTATATATAAAGAGAAAGAAACTAAAACAGCAAATGTTATAAAATGTTAATATTTGAGTAATCTGGGTGAAGGTATATATACTATTTTTGCAACTGTTCTATAAGTCTGAAATGATTTCAAAACAAAAAGTTTTTAAAAAAAGGAGATAGTTCCCAAACCTAGGTATTCTGCTACTAAGTACGTTCATGCTATTGTCCTACTTTTGAGAGGTGTTGATTTACCATTTTTCTCCCTTTATTTTTCATTTAAAAGTGCTAGAACAGTTTAAAGTATCACATAATTTGTAGGGTGGTTTTTGAAAAATGACAACATGATCAAATATTCCTTTTGGCTAACTCTACAACACTCTGTAGATTCAAAAGCTAGTATTCTTTAGCAAAATATTTGTGTAACTTTTCCTTTTGTGTGTATTCTGCAGCCTAAATCTGTCATTGTCGGATTAATTAAAGAAATGATTGCCAAGTTTCAAGAGGAACTTCCTCTGTATTCTCTGCCATCATCTGATGAGGCACAGCAGGTAGACTTGCTAGCCTATATTGCAAAAATCACTGAAGGTTTGTATTTTTTGTCAGATTGCCTTGAGAGTTATATGTCTACAATTTCTCACTAAAATCCTTTACTCTCTGTTGTTACTTGACTTCTATAAATTGTGTGTGTCAGCCAGGTACAGTGGTTCATGCCTATAATCCCAGCACTTTGGGAGGCTGAGGCAGGAGGCTCACTTGAGGCCAAGGGTTTGAGACTGGCCTGGGCAACATAGCAAGACCCCGTCTCTACAAAAAAAATAATTTAAAAAATAAGCCGGGCATGGTGGCATATTCCTGTAGTTCTAGCTACTCGGGAGGCTGAGGCAGGAGAATTGCTTGAGACCAGGAGGTCGAGGTTGCAATGAGCTACTACATTAGTGACACTGCAGTCCAGCTTGGGTGACAGAGGGAGACCCTGTCTCAACACCAACAACAAAAAATGTGTATATATATATCTGTTTTGAGTAAAAAAATTCCTGTACATTTATCATAAGATATTACCATATGGTTCCAATAAATATGGTTTCTTAAAATGTAAAAAATTAGTCTTATACTGATAGATAAAATCTTGTGTTTTTCCAAAACCACTTGATATGTTTTAATAATCCCAAATCTTTTTCATTGTATGTTTATTTAGCTTTTTGGCTTATTCACTATATAGGACTAGAAGATCTATGGTTCTCATTGCTTCTCATTGAGGATAAAGCCAAATACTCACACTTGGAAAAGTTTAGTGAGGTGTTACACTGTTTTTTGTATTGTAGACCACAGCAATAAGAGTCAGAATGTTTTTCAGAATTATGGAAATCCTACTGTTTTGGAGTTTTATACTTTTAATATGTTGGGAAACATACTTTCTTTTTAAAGGAATAACCTCTATTTAGTAGAATATTTAATAGGAGCTCCTGTCTTTCTTGCATTCATTTGTTCAATAAATATTTTTTGAGGCTCATTATGAACTAGCACCATGTTTTCTATCTGAGCTATTGAAGCCTGGTGTATTTTTTAAAAGATGCTAAAAAGATTTTTGATATTATTTTTAGTTCTCAGGATAATCCGCTTTTCTTTCTAGGTGTCTCAGACATAAATTCAAAGAGCTGGGCAAATCATGAGAATAAAACAATCAATAAAATTACTGTGGTTGGAGGTGGAGAGTTGGGTATTGCCTGCACATTAGCTATTTCAGCAAAGGTATGTAAGCATAGTGGTTATAAATACATCTGACATAGAGCTACATTTTTAGGCAATTTATGTTTAACGTACAAAAAATAATGGCTTCATTTTGTCATTTAAGGAAAACTTCATTTTGCTTTAAAATATATTTAGAAAGTTGACAGAAACATAGCTGAAAGCTCTCATCAGTGATGTTGCCTCTTAATTAGTAGTCAGTCATGGAATAATGTTTGAAAAAGCGATTTGAACAATGGGCTCATCCTAATCCAAGGGAAACCTCAACTTGACATTCATCTGACTTAGTCACAAATGAATTCTTTTATGTTTTCTGAGTCATGCCACTTTAATTAAAACTCTTATTTAATATAATACTTAATTTTAGCTCTTTCTAAAATTAGCTTTTTATTTTAAGGATTACTGTTCTTGTATAATTACTTTCTTTTAGGATCATAATTGCTCAGTTGATATTTTATACTAGTTTAGGATTTTTTTTTTTTGGTCAGTCCTTTTTACTAGATCTTCCCTATATAAGTTGTTTACAGAAAGGCTTAAATCCCCTTTTAGAGAGGTTCAAAAGACCTGCCCACCTCCCTCCATGGCACAGTATCATAGTAACAACATGTCTTGTGTCATTTGAGAAATGTAGCCAAGAATAGAATAGCTGTCCCTCTATAAGTTTATTTGGGGCTGGCATTAGTTTTTGTTTTCTATTTAAATTTGATTGTTTTGCATTTCAAATTCTTCCTCTACCATTTGAGACTCACATATAGAGGTAGGTGCTACTTCAGCAGATAATTAAATTACATCCAGGGAGCTAGAAAAATTTTAAAGCTGGCTGCTTAGAACTTTGTATGCTAACTTTTGGCATATTACAATTTCATTTTCTCCACTCTCCATCTGAATACACTATTACCTCTTAATTGATTACTAAATAAAATGCTAGTATAATATTACTTTGTAAGTTGCTTATTTTCTCATCTGAAGTTTTTGGGGGAGTTGTATATAATCTCAACAATAGGACTAATGAGTCAGAAGGCATGAAAGGTTTTTATGGTACTTATTACCTATTGCTATATTGCTCTTTAGAAAGACAGAACTCATTTATGCTGCTAATAATAACATGCACATGAACCTGATTTTTGACATCCCTAGCAGCACTGAGTTTTATTAATTTTATTTGTAATCATTTGCCAATTTTTGGTAAGCACAGGAAGGCACCTTAAAGTCATGTTCTTTAACTGTTAGAAGAGTCTCACTGTCATTATTTGTAAACTGGGGTGGAAAATTTTTTTCTATTTGTCTTTGTAAACATTAATATTGTAATAAAAGATACAGTATTCAAATAATGCAATAATAATAACAATCATAATAGTGTCAGTAGTAGTGGTGGTGATAGTAGCAGCAATAACTAACCTTTACTGAATGCTTGCTAGGTGCCGGGCCCTTGTCTAAACACTTTACTCATTTTTACAACAACCCTGTTGCTTAGGTACTCATCGCCATTTTATAAATGAAGGAAACAAGGCATAGGGAAGTTACCCAACTTGCCCAAAGTCACACTGTTGATAAATGGTGAAGCAGGGATTTGAAGACAGATAATCTGTTTACCAGAGCCTGTATCGTAGATCCTTGCTACTCAAAGTGTGGCTTTCCAATCAATAGCATTGTCATCACCTGAGATCTTGTTAGCAATACGCAATTCCAGGCCTCATCCCACACCTACTGAAGCAAAATACGGATTTTAATAAAATCCCTGGTGATCCATATGCTTCACTGATCCATTATGTGGTGATTCATTAAAGCTTGAAAACCTCTGCTCTAAACCACTATATTAAACTAATTTTTATTATTATTGATGAACATTTTGGCATTTCTAGTCTTGAATATTTTTAATGAATATCCTTATACATATTGTATCAATTTACCCATGTATTAATAAATATGTAGGATAATTTCTATGAATGACACTGGATTAAAGGAGTTATCAAATTTAAATTTAATGTATATAATAATAATGTTTTAAAATTTTGATAGAAATTACCAAATTATCCCTTATATCAGTTATGCCAGTTTATTCTCACATGCATATTGTATGAGAATACCTATTTTCCTACAACTTCTGTTTAAACTCTTAGATGTGTGTTATAATATATGATAGTATGTTATAAATGAAAATAATTCATAGTTTTCTTTGCATTTTCCTTATGAGTGTGGTGAACAATAGTAAAATTAATAGCTACGATTTAGAGAGGACTACTATATCCCAGCCCTGTGTCACATAATTAATTCTCCCAACCACATGAAATAAGGCTGAGTTCAGTTACTTTCCTAGTATTACGTAGCTAATAAATAGTATAGCAGGGTTGTTTTCTTAACTGTTTCCTTTTCTGCGTGATAATCTGATAGATCCCTGGGTACTTCTGCCACTGCATCCTAAGAGAGATCCTCAGGTCTCCTACTACTTTGAAGAAAGACCTTCCACAAAGGAAAATGGACTCTTAGGAGTTTCCATGCTATTATTATTTACAGTCAGCCCATCATGCCACCCAGGGAGCCATTTTTAGACATCTAGAATATTTTCCATGAGATCTCTGGGGAGGGTCTCACATGATAATAGGATTTGTATTTAGATTTATAGCTATAGTAGTATCTTTTTTTTTTTTTTAAAGAGAAAGCTGGCATTAGTTTTGACTTTCATGGTAGAAATGAGGTGCTAAGATAGACGCAAAGATCACTCTAAACTCTTTCAGAATGAAAATTTTGACATCAAAATGGAAACATGAACTTAATGGCAATATGAAATTTATCGAGTGCACCAAGCCATCTTTGTTAGTCATCCTATCAGTAGCAACCTGCAATCTGTGACTTCTGAGTTAAGCGCTATTAGATCTCAGTTTTCAGTAGTCAGGGCTAAAGGATCACATTATTCAAGTTCATAATAATTTCTTGCTTGCATGTTACTTTCATTTCTGTTGTGTTACTTTTCCTTCTTAAGACAGCACATGAGGCCTGTGTATTCTCCTTTAGCCCTCATTTTTTAATGAATTTAAGTTGAGTAACTGGCTATGCCCAGTATAATGCTGTGCTTTTCTTATTGGACTATACAGGGAATAGCAGACAGGCTGGTCCTCTTAGACCTTTCAGAAGGAACTAAAGGAGGGACGATGGACCTTGACATCTTCAACCTGCCTAATGTGGAGATCAGCAAAGGTGTGGTTATTCTGCTTATGTGTTTGCCTTATTTGCTCTTATTTTTGAGTCCCAGAATTTTAATGCTGAAAAGCACCTTGAAGTCCAAGTCCCTCATTTTACATATTGGGAAACTAAGATTCAGATAAGTTAAATGACTTTCCCAAAGTCGTACAGAGATTGCAACTGATTATATCAATGAGATTAAATAAGCAAATAACATTCAGATTCATACATATGGGTCAGAAGTTATTCTTTGTCTTTGATGTACACCTCAAGATAAATTTGTTTTCTCTGATTGCTTCCTTTCTCAGAATATATTGGTTAAAAGCACTGGTTTCAGAGTTCAAAAGATAGAAGTTGGCATCTTAGCTCTGCCACGTTATAGCTCTGACATTTGTCAGATTATATAATCTCTCAAAGTTCAGTTTTCTTATCTGTAAAATGAGAATAATACCTACCTCTTGGTATATAGCAAAGTGCTAAGCCAAGATTAAGAAAAAAATACATTGAATTCACATTGATTTCACTAAAAATACATTGTTAAAATAAGTTTTAATAAGAACAAAAAGGTTTTTATATCAACAAATAAAATTTAAAATGTTATTTTTTCTATCCTAAATTTTAATTAAAAAATTACATATATTTTATAATATATGTAATATATTAGTAGACATATTTATGTAGGTAAATGCCATATTTGGGGATATAGGGTTGGAAATATTTTACCAGCTGGCCAGATGTGGTGGCTCATGCCTATAATTCCAGTGCTTTTGGAGACCAAGGCAGGAGGATCACTTGAGGCCAGGAGTTTAAGACCAGCCTGGGCCACGTGGTGAGACTAGCTGGATGTAGTGGCACATGCCTGTAGTCTTAGTTACTTCAGATGCTGAGGCAGGAGGATCACTTGAGCCCAGGAGTCCAAAGCTGCAGTGACCTATGATTGGGCCACTGTACTCCAGCCTGGGTGGCAGAGCAAGACCCCATCTAAAAATGACAAATATTTTACCAGGGATGCATGATGCAAGAAAATAATAAAATGGGAGGCCATTGAACTAGAGTAAACATATTTTCTAAAGCCTTTCTACCAGGTATAGGTAAGGTCAGATTTATAACATGCTATAGTTGTTTGGCTCTCCTTTGCCTTAGGTCCCCTATATTCCTTGACCATATTTTCCAAATAATATATAAAGACATGCAGTCTCACAAGCCTGAATGTACTAAGGAACAGTGGCCAGAAAAGTTGAAATCGTACCTATCAGTTATACAAATTGGGTGTAATTATTTTAGTAAGCTTCTGGATCCCTGTAGGATACCATGAGTTCATTTTCCTTCTATGGAAAGAGTACTGTAGATGCTTTAATAAACCTTTTGTAGACCTCATGTAGAGGATTCCATGGGGAACTGGATATTCTCTTGTGCCTGTCATTTTCAGATACTAAAGTTCTTAAGGGACCTCATAACTCTTGCAAATCACTTTGGGAGACTCTTTAGTACATGGACCCTAGAGGTTGTGAGGCCATTTAGGACCTGAGGAAATTGTTTCTTCCTATGTGCCTCATTAACCATCAATAATTATTGCTTGTAGATAATTGAAAGAATGGAATCCTTGGAATAGCTGTATAGTGCATGGTGCTTGCCACCAAGTAGAGACTCAGTAATAATATGCTGAATGTTGAATGAGTGTATATTATCTTGGGGCAACTTTCATGTTCTCCTTATTTTTTTCAATTTTAATTTTTAAAATTTATTTTAACCTCTTATTAATCTTGGTTATACATTTCTGATAGCGCTTAATTACTATTACACGAAGTAATCTTAAATGTAATATTAACTAACTTCTCATAAATATATTCTATGATATGGAGAAGTATGTTAATAATTTGGGGAATTAAAGCTTTTTTGGAAATTTTTGTAATGCCCCATCATGACATGCCTAGCTGATTGCAGCTTACTGATCATCCTAGAGTTGTACTTTGCCCATTTGAATTTTCTTAAATAGCTACTATAATATTGTGGGTAGGGATATACATACATGCATATAAGCATGCAAATATACAGACATATACATACATGCATGCACAGTTATGCTTGTGTATGAGTAGACCAAATCTGGAGAAATACTAAAAACAGTGGTTGCTTCAGGAATCAGACTGGGGAACTGGTTCTGCACTTGTTTTTTACACACAATAGTTTGTGTATATATATGCATAAATTCCTTTTTTTATTGTGCTTGAATACACATAAAATTTACCATTAATGACTTTAAGTTCTAGTGTACTGTGTACTATGTATATTTAACACATTCACAGTGTCTTGCAGCCATCACCACTCTCTAATTTCCAGAACATTTCATTTCTATGCTAATAAGTGGGGAAGTTCAGATTTGAACTAGCTAGTCTCATTCTGAAGCCCTCAGTTCTAAGCAATATAGGATAGTGACAATATCTTGTTCACTTTTGATTTCTTAGGTCCTAACACAATTACCTGTGACATGAACAGGACTTTAGTAGGGTTTTATTGAATTAATTATTAATGAATGAACTTTTATTATCCTTAACCTTGTAATTTATACCATAGCTTTACATAATAATGCTTAAGGTTCTTCCTAATTCTCTTTATAACTGTATAATCTTCTTCCCCTTAATAAGAGAAGACTTGAAAAGGAAGAGTCAGATAAAAATTTTGAGTGCCTTCCAGGTACAAAGAACTTAGTTACCTGTGGAGCAGTGCTTACCAAACTTGGCTGTGCATCAGAATTATCTGAGGGGTTGCACTCCTGAGAGCTATTTCCTCTTATCTATTTAAATTAAATCTCTGAACGGGGGATAATCTGCACTTTTATCCTTAAGTACCCAGTTTAGCATTTAAGAACTGCTATAGGGGATTGGTAGAAACAGAAGACTCTACTTGGTCAGAAGCAGCTTAAAGTTTAGATGAAAAGACACACACACAAGATGTGAATAGTAATTCATGACCAGAGAGTAAGGAAGAAGTATATGATTAATTGCCAAGAGAATAGTTCAGACAGTGAAGACTCTTGGAGTTGAGTGGAGATAGAATACTTTTAGCCAAATAAGATTGAGATAGATGCTGCATCTTTTGGGATTGTGGAAATTTGGACTGGCAGAAAGATGGGGGAAATGTACCAATTGCTAAGTGACTAGATCTTAGAGGTGGAAAGATGAGTAAGGCACAAACAATCCTGGCTCTCACAAAGCTCATAGTGTTGGGTCCGGAGCCAAGAGAGAGAGACACACGAAGCCTCATGTGTAGCAAAATGCTGTTTATTTTGAGCATCTGGGTACAGATGGATGGAGGCGAAAAAGTGTCCATGAGAGAAATGGGGAGAGCCTTCAGTTTTATAGAGGGTTTTTCTGAGAGGAGTAAGTTAGTGGGCCAGAACAGCCGTTTGTAATTAATTCTTTTTCATACAACCAGCTCCTAGGACCCCTGTCCCAGTCACATCCATCCTTCAGCTCTGGCATCGTCCTTACCAGAAGAGCTAGGGAGGGATAAACTTTGTCTCTACCAGGGAGGGAGGGGGAAAGGAATGCCGGCTGCAGCTTTCTGTTAGACAAATTCCGGGGACTCTCCAGACTCCTATGGCTATTGTTTTACAAGCCTAAGTTTTGCATTAACCACAATCTGTCCTATACATACTTTTCGGGTTCCCACCTGCAACAAACCTAACACATAGTATGTTTGATGTAGTAGACAGTTAAGCAGCTGTTTATCAAACATGGTAAGTGCAGTCAGAAACATTACAGATGGAAAGACTTTGAGCAAGAGCCAGTATCAAGAAAATGAGAAAAATACCCAAGGGAATGAATATATACCAATTCAGCTTGAACCGCAGGTTTATGTCAGAAAATATTAAGACATACTGGCTTCTAAACTCAGAGGAAGAGATTAAAAGGCTTGGGAGCTTAATAGGAATATCTTATGGAGTAGGAAGCCTTTCTTGTACTTTGGAAATAATATTAGACATCTACTACTCTGATTACTCCTAAGTGAAACTTGAGGGTGAAGGCATTTCTATCATTCAAAGTAGAGGAAGCTAAAGGAGGAAAAGAAAAATAAGCAAGATAGCTTGGGGGCCAAATTGTAGAGTTGTAAATTAAACTGTTTGCTGATATTTAATAATATGAACAGGCCACTTAACCTCTCCAGGTAACAGTTTCCTCATCTTTTATGAGGGTGCAGGACTAAGTTCGTAAGTATGGTATAGTTTTAATAGCACTCTGAGGCCAGACTGCATGGGCTTAAATTCTGGCTCTTGTATTTACCAGCTCTATGACTTTGAGTAAGTTACTTAACTTCTCTGTGCCTCAGATTCCTTACCTGTAAATGGGGATGATATTACCCCATTTTATATTGTGGATTAGATTAAATGAGTAAGTATATGGAAAACACTTAGTAGAGTACCTGGCACATAGTTAGGGGTATGAAAGTGTTAACTATATCCCTTCCAGTTCTAATGTCTTCTAAGTCTTGAGGTTTTGACTCATCACCAGTTATTCACTCTGAACTCTGGAACACAAGAGTTACTTAAAAGGACTTATTAAGAACCGTAATTAAAATCCAGGACTCAGTTTTGGGATCTACCATCACCACAACTGCGTCATAATAGCAACTAAAATTGGATAATGCATTTCCCAGTGGATACATCATACAAGTGTTTCCTTCTGAAACTTGTATGGAAAGATGGTCTTAGAGGCTTAATTAAGAATATAGACCCAGGCACAGTGGCACACACCTATAGTCCCAGCTACTTGGGAGGCTGAGCCCAGCCTGGGCAACACAGTGAGACCCCATCTCTTAACAACAACAATAAAAAACCAATAAATATATATATTTATCAAACATGTGGTAAGTGCAGTGAGAAACATTGCAAATGGAAAGAATTCAAGCAAGAGCCAGTATCAAGAAAATACATACACACACACACCTTGAAATCTACTCATTGTCTCCCTGGGATGCTAATTCATTAATGTTGACTGGACTGACACCATTCTAGTTAACTTTATTACTTTTCTTTTCTTTCCAATGCGGATAACATCTGGCCACTGTTTTGCATGTACTTACTTACAATAAGTACTTACTTACAGTAACACACTGTGAGGTAGAGAGCAATATAGTTGTAAATAGCATACATGCGCTTGGGGATCAGAGGAGTGAATGCCAGAGACCATCTGAAAGAAGTTACCCAAGGACAGCTGGGCTTCAGCATAAGAAAAAGTCAGTTAAAAATGAGCCAACATATTTTTTTCACTTAGACATTTTCAAGCCAGATTTTTCCTCTTCGGAGTAGAACCCTTAATGAAACAGATTTTTTTAAAGCAGCACTACTCTGCTTGGAGAGTCCAAAGTAAGTGGCCTGGAGTTGTGCTTACCAGTCTTCTTCCTACTTCTTCCCACTCTTCCCAGATGGCCTCTGAGTCACTTTCAAGGACTCTTGGACCCTAAACTCACAGTTTAGAAATCGGTGGTATAATTGATTGTAGGTTCATTTTACCTATAGTGTATTATTTTTTTCCCTTAGAAATTGTGAAATACAGCTGGGCATGGTGGCTCATGCCTGTAATCCTAGCACTTTGGGAGGCTGAGGTGGGAAGATCCCTTGAGACCAGGAGTTTAAGACCAACCTGAACAACATAGAGAGACCCCTGTCTGTATAAAAAATTTTTTAAAAAAATGAGCTGGGCATGGTGATACTTGCCTTGTAGTCCCAGCTACTTGGGAGGCTGAGGAAGGAGGATTACTTGAGCCCAGAAGTTACAGGTTGCAGTGGCTGTGATGATGCCACTGTACTCTAGCCTGGGCAACAGGACAAGACCCTGTCTCAAAAAAATGTGAATTACATTATAAAACTCAATTTTTGTTTATAGTTCTGGTTCCTGTAATTTATCTTGATTGCTATCTTTCCTCCTTAGGATACACTCTTGCTCTTAACTCTCTTTCTAAAGGCAAACCTCAGCAATTTTTGTACACTTTTGTTCATATAGGATTGATCTGGGGGCAAGTATGACTAAAAGCTCTCTACTTGTATGAAAGAAAAACCTTTATATCATGAACTAGAACTTGATTAAAGCCTATATCTTGAGCTCAGACTATTTCTTTTTATTCATTAGATTTGTCTGCCTCTGCTCATTCCAAGGTGGTGATCTTCACAGTCAACTCCTTGGGTAGTTCTCAATCCTATCTTGATGTGGTGCAGAGCAATGTGGATATGTTCAGAGCCCTTGTCCCAGTTCTGGGACATTATAGTCA
>CAUYRT010055100.1:0-15614 GCA_963574885.1 Lepilemur ruficaudatus
ACAGCAACCTCAAACTCCTGGGCTCAAGCAATCCTTCTGCCTCAGCCTCCCAAGTAGCTGGGACTACAGGCATGCGCCACCATGCCCAGCTAATTTTTTCGATATATTTTTAGTTGACCAATTAATTTCTTTCTATTTTTAGTGGAGACGGGGTCTCGCTCTTGCTCAGGCTGGTTTCAAACTCCTGACCTTGAGCGATCCGACCACGTCAGCCTCCCAAAGTGCTAGGATTACAGGAGTGAGCCACCGTGCCCGGCCCTTGGTGGCAATTCTAATGCACATTAAAGTACAAGAAGCACCAGTCCAGGTCCCTACCCTTTTAGATTGTATAAGCACCCCCCGCTCAGAGAATTTTAAAGAAACACTATGTACGACTGCATATGAATCTTTAATAATCTCAACAAAATTTTCAATTAAAAAGGAACATTTTTAAACAAATGTTGAATCATACCTTAATCTTTTCCGTATCCTTTCCCGACCACCTCTAACCCCAATCTACCCCCACAGCATAGAAAAACATCATACACAAATAATACCCGTACGTCACATACATACACACACATACATCACTATATGCAAAACAAGAGGCACTTACCAAACACAGACACAGAGCATACCAAAAGAACATAGCTACTGACATTAAGAATTTTAAGCTCTATTTTAACAACAACTTTTAAGTAGCAGGATTGCATCATTCATTGCTATATTAAAACCAAAAGTTTCTGTTACGGAGTGTTTGATGGTCTCAAACTGTCCCTGAACTTTACTCAAACTGAAATTTACCTATTTCCCTCATACTAAGCTGCATTTAAACAGGTTAAAAGTACAGTGATAAAGAACATAAAATAAAATGTCGAGGTAAAAAAGGTTTAACTCTGAGTTAACTCATCCAGTGCCCCACCAACACAGATTCGCCCATATGCGATTTGTTAGCCTGGCCCCCAGGGCATATTCCAACCTCCCATGAGTACACTCGATGGGCTGTACCTATATTCGCTCTCAGTGGCTGCTGAAGCTTTTCTTCCCCCAGCTGACAGTTTTTAGCTCTTTTGAGAATCCTGATTTTTGCAGGTACCTGAGGATGGTGGACACACCCTAAGGTGACCCCCAATGAGTCAAATCCCTGTTCTAGCCTCTCCCCTGGAGTTTGGTAGAACCCACAACTTACTTCTAACCAACAGAATGCGGCAAATGTGAGGAGATGTCATCCCCATAATTACATTATGTAAACTCCAGGTTAGCAGACTAGGGCAAGAGATTCTCCCACTGGCTTTGAAGAAGCTGCCACATCGTGAGAGGATCTACAAAAGGGCCACATGGCAAGGAAGGGCGGGAGGCCTCCGGGAGCCGAGAGTGGTGCCCAGCTGACAGCAAGCAATGGGGCCCCCAGTCCACAACAGCAAGGAACTGAATACAGGTGCATGGCCCTTGAAAAGGACCCCAAGCTCCAGAAAAGATGCACCCCTATCTGACTGCAGTGATTGCAGCCCTGTGAGACACCGAGTAGAGGACTCGGTTAAGTTATGCCCAGATTCTTACCACACAGAAACTGTGAGATAAATGCTGCTTGAAGCAACTAAATTTGTGGTAATGTGTTAGCAGTAGAACACTTGGTTATCGGTTACTTACATATCAGCAGACACTACCTAAGAACTGATCATTAGGATGAATGCTAATTCTTAGAATTATACTCAGTCTTTTCCTTCCAATATGGAAATACATTATCAAACTTTAACAATGTCTATGATTTCATATGTCCGTTCACATTTTGGTTTGTGAAGCCCTAGTGAATTTTCCACTGTGGATTTTGAAATTTTCTGCCATATTCTTATTATCATCCCTTTCTCCCCGAGCTGCATCTTCTACCCTCTAAAACTGCTACTGCCTAAATGCCAACAACCTGAGAAAAAGTAGTAAGTGGAACAGAAGTAATTTCCAAGTTCTAGCTAAGGGAAAAGTGCAGCATAAAAACAGCAAGAGAGGGCCAGGTGCGGTGGCTCACACCTGTAATCCTAGGATTTTGGGAGGCCAAGGCAGGAGGTTTGCTTGAGACCAGGAGTTCAAGACCAGCCTGGGCAACATAGTGAGACCTCGACTCCACAAACAAATTTTTAAAAATTAGCCAGCGTGGTAGCCCACAGCTATAGTCTTAGCTACTCAGGAGGCTGAGGCAGGAGGATCACTTGAGCCTAGGAGTTCAAGGCTGGAGTGAGCTATGATCACACCATTGCACTCTAGCCTGGGTGACAGAGCAAGACCCTATCTCTGAAAAATAAAAAGAGCAAGAGGTTTTTTTACTGTTAATTTCTGCACCAGCCCTCTCCAAGGCTATTAGGTTACTAACATGAACCAATACGGTGGCAGGCATACAAGGTGAATGGGCAGTGGTCAAGAAAGGTGCTGTATTACTCTTAAGACAAAACAAAGACAAATTTATAGGAATTAAATAAGAGAATGTAGACATACTCCAATCAGGTAGAAATTAGATATTATTTAGCATAAAACTTGGGAAGAAGTAAACAAAATCTGTCATCAGTTGTAGTCATTTTTCAAAGGACAGCCCAAACCAGTCTTGCCATTCTCACGTAAAGCACCCTATCTAATTCTGACTGCTAGGACACCACGTCATCTTCTGATCTTTACTTTGGTTCCTCAGGAATTTCAAACTCAGGAAGGAGGAGCCCACTATGGGTGACACAAGTATTCCAATCACTGGAAAAGACTGTGCCTCACTGTAAATGAAACTTGCAATCTGGTTCACAGCGCTTACGACAGGAATTCCACCCAAACCTGGTGAGGAGCAAATCTTGGAATGGTAAGGCTCAGACCAAGCCTCTGTCAAAAAGACCTCAAAAGACCCCATCTACATTCCTACCATTAACATAGTTAACTCGGAAACAGCTTTTAAAATCAGAATATAGTGTCTCCAAATCCCATTTGAACATAATTAGAGAGAAAATTAGCATATAAAAATAACTTTTCTTTTTAAAAATGTCTGTAAAGATAGTATAATCTCCATAATTGAACGAATTACTGCATTTCACTGAATCTAAGACACTGACTATAAAATACATTATTTTATACATGCATATGGAAAAACTGTCAATTAAACTTTGTCACAATGTTAAATGATCACTAATTATAAGACACGTCCTGATTCCAGAGATGTTAAAAGTGTGGGTGAAAACAGTGTAACTCAGAATTGATGAATTGCGCTACTAAAAAATACATTCTTCAGAATAAAATATTAAACATTACATATATGAAATTGACATGTATTCACAATCAGTAGCACATTCTTAAAGCTATCTATCATTTCTGCTTCGCTTCTCATTTGAAATGAAGAACGGGCTGGCACTTATATTAATTTCTAGCAGACATCTTGCACAAACTTTAAAACTTATGGATTCCCAATCTGGAAATTGTCTCATTTTCATTTCTAGAATCAGGAGGCGAGATAAACAAGGCCTATGTTAAATGACTGAGTGCAGAGCCAGAAGGCAAAGTCAAGGCTTGAAGCCATGTCTCTTGGCTATTCTGTGTTCTCTTCATAGAAACCAGAAATCAAATGGGTCATTAGCATTCTTTGGTCCAACCCCACAGATAAGGTAAAGCAATAAATAAAAACATCTGTCGATTTCTAAAGATGCTCTTTTATGAAACTACTCTCAACTTTCCTGGCAGAATACTGACACCTAGAAATTTGTTCAGCAAATCAATTCAACTCCTCCATGGTTTTGTTCTATCAGAATGATACCCAACTTCTCAAAAACAAATGCTTTCTTCGTATGCTCTGAGGGGTAAAGACCATAAATTATTACCTAATCAGCCACATACCAAACATTAGCCTCAAAACGAGATCCTACTGTATGAGGCTGTTTGATTATTTATGGAAGATTCTGCGAATTACAGAACATTTCAAAACTTTTTAGCATTTGTTATAAGCAGACACAGAAATTTCGATCCCCAAAGCATGTTGAAAGTCTGCTAATGCTCTGCTCTGGCCTCTTTGGAAGTGGTGATTATTCCAGGATGTCAGCAAGTAATCCATCTTCTCTAATCGTTAGTCCCTTTTGTCCTGGTTTCTGGCAAGGTGCTTCACAGGGGAATTGCCAGTATCAACAAGAGACGACTCAAACACCAATGCATTTGAGAGGGATTGGTTGGAAACTTCAGCTGTGGGCTCCATCAGAATATTTCTAGATGTCTCTATTACAGAATGCCTCATTGTATCATTCATTTCAATCACTTCAAAATCCATTTCATTCCATTTTTCTGCATCCTCCTCTTCATTCTCTTCCTCATAGTCATTTAGCTCAGAGCTAGACAGCAAAGCTTTCTGGTCCTCACTCTTTCTGTTTTCTTTTCGCTGGCGATCAAGAGGTGAAGTGGCTAATTTATACAGCACAGGAAATAAAATACCAGTGGCTATTGATGCCCCCAAAGAGGTATACAGAACTACCGGCAAATCAGGGTATTGTCCTTGAAGAATTCCAATTACTGCAGGAATAGCCATTTCTCCCAGGGCAGCACCGATTACAAAAAATGCTGCGGCTTTGCCGTGGATGGTTGTGTACTGCTCGATCCAAGAAACACCACTGGGAAATGTGGTTGCCATTGAGGCCCCATACACTGACGTTGCTATCCAGAGACAAACGGGGCTCTTGTCAAAAAGCACCAGAAATAAAGATGAAGTAAAGCTGCCAATGTTGCTCAACACAATCAGGGTTCCAGGTTGTAAACATGTAGCAAAAAAGATTGCCAGGCCCCTGCAGGCCGCAAAGGTGCCCCAGAAGATGGAGTTCAACCCAGCCGCTTCGCTTTCTCTCATGCCAGCGTGGGTGGTTGCAAATGAGAAAATGTAAGAGCCATATGTTACCTCGGCTCCAACATAAAAAAAGAAGAACGTGAAAAGGAGACAAAGGAGAGCTTTGTGATATTTAGCTCTTCGAAATATCTGAGCAGATGCTTTTGCTTTTTCCCGCTTCGAGTATTTCTTTAAAAACAGAGCAAAAAAGAGGATAGAAACCACTAAAATATAAGTACCAATAGCAGCATAAGCCCACAGCAAATTCATATCAATAGGTACTCCAAACAGAGACTCTGGGTCAGCTTCGGATGATCGGTTGAGTGTAGGATGGTGAAAGTCAGACTCTGTGTGGTTTTCAGCAGGCACTGCCGTACCCAATGCCAGTTTAGCTAGCAGTGGAGCCAAAAAGGCACCCAAGGCAAAACAGAAGTGTAAGGCCTGCATATGTGGGGCTCCTTTGTCCCCCCAGAGAGCCAAGATAAGGACGTTACCACCTACCAATGAAAGATGGGGAAAAGGATTTAAGTTAAACATAGTAACTTAGTTTAAAAGAAGACAATAGTTTATTACTATCAGAAAGGGGACGAATCTATTTTACATGGCACAAGTATTAATACTCTAAGTTATCAAACACTGCAAGTAAGTCAATTTTATGAATAGGAACTCTAATCCACTACCATCAGAGAACTCTTAAGCATTGTAACATCACACACTCACAAATGGAATTCTACAAGCTAGTAGACCACTACCTCCCAGAGCCAGGAGCATTAGTAAGAGGTTTTTTATAATGCAGTTCTAACACAAGACTGGGGAAGAAATATTTATACAATTTGTTTTTAAATATTTCAAATATATATGTAAAAGGCAAAATTTTACCATTAGATAGTGGTCAAATTACCAAAGCTTTCTGTACTGGCACTTGGTAGCCACTTGAGGAAAAGCATTTATTTATGTATGGAGCAGATGCAAAAGAAATGTTCGAGAACCTGAACACTCCAGGACTCTGGTGTGCTCATTGCAAGAAACAAGGAGGCCTTTTAGCATCTGCACTTATATTGTTTAAACACGTACGAAGCGAAAGGGAAGATGCAGCACATCTTAAGCTATCTTTTTTTCCAACAGATATTTTCACATAAACATATAATTCCACCCTGTAATTTCACAACCAAACTAAGCCTGAAGTATGATATTTCCCCAACATATCAAATAACAGAAGAGCAGGGAAGAGGGGGGCAGAAAGGATTTTAGGAGTAAACATATGTCATGTATGTTATTTCGTAGGTTTCAAAAGACATGACACATGGAAAGGATCTACTGCAGGAGGACAGGAACTCTGGAGAGAGAAAAGAGCAGAACAGAAAGAGAAAGGAAATAGTACACTGCTCCGGTTTCTCTTAGCTTGAAAGTCAGGGGACTTTTCAAATAGCATGGCTGCTTCCACACTTTCTCAAATAATGGTTCCAGGCTTGGTTTTACCTATTAAACCATCAATTCCTCCCACATTATAATGATAAATGTTCTATCCCAAAATGAACGCCCGCTCGCCTGCACTGTAATTACCCACATGGGGCTCTTCCCTGTTTGGCTACTATGAAGCAACCATCCCTCATACAACAAGATTCTTTAAGTTCATTTCATAGCTGACTGCTCAAAAATAATTCCCCTAATTGGCAAGAAGAGTTGTTGCTAGAAAAGTGATTCATCCTGACTGAGTGACCTCATGACCAACTCCACGGGTCTGGATCATTTTAGGGGAATTGCAAGGAAGTTTAATATTATCTGCTTTACTTATTTTAGTAGAAAGTCCCTACTCCCAGATATGACACTAAAGAGGTCACTAACCTGTATCCAGAAGGCCAATTGAAGCACCAAAGACAGACATCATGACAATCAGTAATACTGCTGTCTTGCAGAAAGGAACAATATAAAGACCAACTGTGGTCACCAACATTGACACTCCTGAGAATAAAGGTAAAAGTCAGGTATAAAAAAACAATATTCATGCAGAGTCATGGATCATGTCGACATCATAAAAACTTTCAAAAACGCAAAATACGGTCAAATTAAAATTGGGTAACAATGAGTAGATGAGAGTTTCAGCTTCTGCAAGTGGTTATTTCATTTAAATCTTATAATCTTTATAGATTATGACATAAA
The DNA here is from genome assembly GCA_963574885.1 of Lepilemur ruficaudatus. NCBI lineage: Eukaryota > Metazoa > Chordata > Mammalia > Primates > Lepilemuridae > Lepilemur > Lepilemur ruficaudatus. Next base: position 6,968 of record CAUYRT010055100.1, read on the forward strand.
TTATTATAATATGAATGCATTTCCAGCACTAATAATCAAGCTATAAATTATACCATAAGGCAAAGTTTTATAGCAAAAGAGACAAGCCAAAAATTATTTATTTAAGTGTGTGACATTTAAGAACCTAAAGGGATTTTTAGACATGAGATAAAAAATTAGAAAGGCAAAAATAAAATGCAATTACTGTAGTTTGCAGTAAAAATTTACTAAATAAATTAATTTGGGGAGTAGGAAGGAAAATACAAGAAATATATTCTTTCAAGCCAGTCCGGATATAAAAGGGATTACTTATTAATTCATTGACAATAACAAATTATTCTTGCTTCCAAAGGAATTTTATCACATTAATCTAAATTTTCTTTAAACATTTCAATTTATTCAAAAAAGAGTATGTTAAAAGCTTTGCCATCTATTTCCAGGGTGAGACAGAGCAGTCTCCAGTTGTCACTGACATGGGACGGGAGGACAAAAACATAGCCTTTATCAGTTCATCCACCATACCCTCTCCCTCTTCATTCCCCATCTGGAGTCTAGCCTGGGCAGGTAGGTTCAAGGAGCTCATTCTGATCTATGGTTGTCCCAGGAGATCTGCCCTAAACTCTGATAAGGAGAGCTTTCTGGACAATCAGTATGTGTGACCCAGGAGTGGTGCCTAAATTATAGTACAGGTAGGGAAGGCCAAGGATTGTGAACACACGCCAGGGCTGAGCTAAGTTTCCAGAGTAGCCCAGCACAGATTCCTTCTAACTGCCAAGGTGAGAGCAAGTACCAGGGAAACCCAGCTTCCATCGAGGATACCGGAGTACTACCCATTTCAGTTGTCAGTCATCCTGCAGGTTAGTATTTTTTCTTATTTAAAGACAAAGTGTAAATTCATTAACAGTCATAAAGAGGCTAAATTTAGCATGTACTTACCCAAAAGTAAAAAATGATTCATTATGTCAAAAAGAACTCCACCAATCACAGAGCCACTCAAATATCCCAAGGCACGGCCCACAAAAATTAAAGACAGACTACTGATATTTCGGTTCACATTTGTTGCCAAATCTTGAAACGTGGGTCCCAGTATAGCAACACTCATTCCCTAAAATTTAAAAAGACAAAAGCTTTTACTTACAGTCATTAAAATAATGTCTAACTATGTGGTAGCTTTCTCCACTATAAAAAACGGGGGGTGGCGCACATAGGGTGGGATTACAACGTAAGGTAGTAGAGGATAGCTTTAAGTCCCATAGTCAGGAAAAATTCACGACGACGATACTAATATTGTACTAACAGAGGTACAGATTCCTACTATTTTTCTAGTTTTGACAACTCTCAATTTTTAAAAAATTCTTTAATTCTTCTGGCTTTTTGTTGCAATCCTGTTTCCCCTTTGAACAGTCTTTTAGACTACTCTGCATTAAGTTAATAAAATGTAACATTAAAACTATTCTTGAAATTTTTTGGTATATTTTGAAATATACTACATGCACAAATAAAAATTTAGATGTTAAAGTATTTAATTATCAAAACATTAAAATATTATTCCCATTTTTTGATGTTGCTAAACAGCAATATTTGTGAATGCATGTGGGGTCTTCCTTTGAACTACACATATAAAACTGCAGGAGATAAACAATTTAAACGTCTCTAAATCTACATGTTTCTTCAAAGAAAATCCCAAGCCATCCGAAGTACAGTCGGTAAGACTTTCTTAGAAAATATTACATGCACACGTATCCAATAACTTTAACAATAAAATGGTACTCAAAGACAATGTAGTGTTAGCAAGAACTAAGGATTACAGTTGACTTTCAAAGGAAATTCACTGGGCACTTAAGAAATGTTTCTAATCATTCTACATTTCAAGAACAATTGATTCTAATTGCACCGCTCTACTCCAAACACATGCGTGTGCCCCCTGCCCAGGCAGGAGCAGTTCAAGACTAAGGAGCAGCACGGGCGCAGGTGCAGCAAGTGCCTAATGGAGCTAGTTCACGCCTTCCAAGGACTGACAGCGGGAGCCGGCAAGCAGTGAGGATTCACCGAGCTTCTGTAATCATTTCCTTCTTCGCCCCCAATCCCGAATCAAAATAAGAAACAACTGTAGCTCAGAGCTCCTGAGACGCTAACTAGAAGTCACTCTTTTAAGAGGACTCACCCTCCCAACTCCCCCAGGATCTCAATTATCGAGTGATAAAAGGAAGGGTTCCACAAATAGTGAATTGAGGGGCGGCCCAGGGGGTGGGCAAAAGGCGCTTGTAGCCCTGCAGTTTGCTCCAAAAAAAAAAAAAAAAAAAAAAAAAAAAACTTTAAGGTTATGAAGGTTTTGTTTAAATAAGATTGTGGGCTTAATAAGAGGCATATTTCTGGCTCTACCACTTAACCAACTGTGTAATCCGGAAACGTCACTTTCCTCTCTGGGCCTATTTCCCAATCTGCAAAATTAAGCAGAAATCCCAGAAATGCAGCTTTTCTGTGTAACAATTTGGGGGTTGAGTAAGTGGGTGCGGAGAATAGCGACTAAAAACCTGGGCAATCCCTCTTGCATCTCCCCGTCCCTCAAAGGAGACGTAGGAAGGTTTGTTGGAGCCGAAAAACGTATCAGGAAAATCAATTTTGCACTTGCCAATAACCCTCCAAGACTAGAATTGTGCCCATTTTTCAGAACACGAAACTGAGGCCCGAGCAGATTAAGTAACGTGCCCAAGGTCACACAGCTTGCAAATCTCAAGGCCACGTTCTCCGCAGGATGCCTGCTCATGCCCCGACCTGGGAGGGCTGCAGCCCGGACTCTCACCAGTCCCAGGAAGGAGGCAAACAGGATCACGGTGGTGAACCAGCGCAGCCTGCTCTCGGCCCGGGCGCTCTGCCGGGAGATCGCCACTGCCTCCGGCTCATTCTCTGCGGGGGCCTCGGTCTGGAGGAGCCGCTGCCCCGCAGCCGGGGCCTTGGCCCCACGGAGGTCCAGTTCCAACTCCAGCTTGGCGGCTCCGGAGAAGCGGTCTTGCTGCCGCCGGGCTTCCTAGCAATACCACAAGAGCGCAGAGCGGAGCCCCGGCCCCGCCTCCCGAGGGAGACTGCACCTCCCGGAGCCACCTCCCCGGGGACAGCCGGGAGTCAGGGCCGGGAGGTCGAATTTCAGCATGCGCTTGCTACACCACGCGGACGCGCGCGCCCTCCAGTTCGCACTGCGCCTGCGCCGGTCACATGGCGGAAATGTGGCCTCTCGCCAACCCGGACTGTACTTCAAACCGGAAGTTGATGTGGTTGCCTAGGAGACCGGACGTCGCTCTCCAACCTCAGCGTCACACTCAGCTGAGCCCACAGAGGCCAGTGGACGGGCGCCCCGTGGCGGAGCACACTGAAGCTGCAGCCCGGCAGCTGACGAATCGTGAGATAAAATGCGGCCCGTTAGGAGGAAACACAAGGTGGTGCATCGGGAAGCGGAGGGAGCCCGAAGGTCCTTACAACAACTTTCTAAAATCCCTGCCCTTGCTCCCTTGAGATCCGTCGAGGCGTCGTTAGCCTTTCACTGCAAGTATTTGTTGAACCTCACGTGTTAAAGCTTTCACGTGTATCATCTCAATCCTCACAACACTCAAAATTCCCTGCTATTCCCATTTTATAGATGGAAGGATTAAGTCATAAACAGATCGGTAATAACTTGCCGAAGCCCAGTCATCAAAGCAGTGGCCCTACATAAACAGTTTAACAGTAGCTCAAGAAAGAAATCTGGATCCAAAGTTGCGGTTTCAAACACACTCCCGCCCCAATTCCTGAAAATAATTGCATTATGGTAAAAAAGTGGAGCAGGGCATGATTTGCGGAAACCTCTTTCCTTTTGCTCTTTAGCAAAGCAGACCACAGCCTCAAGATGTTATGTAAATATTTTTATCATCTATCTGAAATGTTTTTTTCCACCTGATTACTCTCGCTCGTGCACTTAGGCTCCCGGACTACAAACCTTAGTCTCATCATTACTTGCAACCCATCTCCCCAACCCCATCCATTTGGTCAGTAAGTGCTTCCCAGTTTACCTAAGAAATGTCTCTTACAGCTGATTCTGCCGGGCGCGGTGGCTCACGCCTGTAATCCTAGCACTCTGGAAGGCCGAGGCGGGCGGATCGCTCAAGGTCAGGAGTTTGAAACCAGCCTGAGCAAGAGCGAGACCCTGTCTCTACTATAAATAGAAAGAAATTAATTGGCCAACTAAAATATGTAGAAAAAATTAGCCGGGCATGGTGGCGCATGCCTGTAGTCCCCGCTACTCGGGAGGCTGAGGCAGAAGGATCGCTTGAGCCCAGGAGTGTGAGGTTGCTTTGAGCTAGGCTGACGCCACGGCACTCTAGCCCAGGCAACAGAGTGAGACTCTGTCTCAAAAAAAAAAAAAAAGCTGATTCTGACTCTCCGTTCCTACTACCTTAGTTCTTGTTCTCCTCATTTCTTGCTTAGACTGTTACCAAAGCTCTCTAACTGGCTGGGTACGGTGCCTCACGCTTGTACTCTTAGCACACTGGAAGGCCAAGGCGGGAGCATCAATCGCTTGAGGCCAGGAGCTCTAGACCACCCTGAGCAAGAGTGAGGCCCCATCTCTATAAAAAAAAGAAAACTTAGTCCCAGCTACTTGGGAGGCTGAGGTGGGAGGATCACTTGAGCCCAAGAGTTTGAGGTTGCAGTGAGCTATGATCACACCAGTGCATTCTACCTAGGGCGACAGAGCAAGACTGTCTCAAAAGAAAAAAAAAAACTCTCTAATTAATTTCTAAAACTCATGTCTTGAAAAATTCAGTGGAAGTCTGTGGATCATCAAGGTGATGAAGGTGATGGAAAACAGAATCTTAAAAATTAGCGTCAGGAACTCAAGAAAGAGTTAGCAGTTTGAAAAAATATACATATTTTTTTTCTTTTCTGAGATGGGGCTCACTCTGTCATCCAGGCTGGAGTATAGTTGCTCCATCATAGCTCACTGCAAGCTCAAACTCCTAGGCTCAAGCAATCCTTCTGCCTCAGCCTCCAGAGTGGCTGGTACTACAGGCACATGTCTCTATGCCCAAAAAATTTTTCTTATTTTTTGTAGAGATGGGGTGTCACTATGTTGCCCAGCTGGTTTCAAATTCCTGGCCTCAAGCAATCCTGCCTCAGCCTTCCAAAGTGCTGAGATTATAGGCGCCCAGTCTTGAGATATATTTTATATTTAGTTGAAACAATATCTGTAAATCCATTACTGAGTACAGGATTTGTGCTACAGTAGAATTAAAAACAACATGAACAGGCCAAGCATGGTTCCAGCAATTTGGGAGGCTGAGGCAGGAAGATCACTTGAGGCCAGGAGTTTAAGACCTGCCTGGACAACATAGTGAGACACCCTCCTAATACCCTCCAACCCCCCATCACCTCATCTCCCCCACCCCCATCCCTACAAAAAAAATTTTAAAAATCATCTGGGTGTGGTGGTGCATGCCTGTAGCCCTACCTACTTGGGAGGCAGAGGCAGGAGGATCCCTTGAGCCCAGGAGTTTAAGATTACAATGAGCTATGATGGTGCCACTGCACTCCAGCCTGGGTGACAGAGTGAGATCCTGTCTCTAAAAAAAAAATAGTATGTCCCAAATCTTTTTCACCGGTCCAGGCTTTTCTTCTTTGGGGTTTATCTTGTCAACAGAATACATGTCCCAGTTCATCCAGGACAACATTCTTGGGGATCCCTTTCATGAGGATTCCCTTCTCTACACTTTCTCCTTACTGACTAGGCAGGCCAGCTTATCAGGCAGATGTGCCTTTCCATGCCTTGTGCCTGCAGGCGAAGCCTTGGTCACAGGGCACCCCCCTTCAGATGGCTGGGTGATTCACATTGGATGAGATGTCGCCCAAGGTGGCAGGCCTTTGCCTTCAAATAAATGTGGTATTTCCTTTCAAAAAAATAAAAAAATTAAAAAACCCAATATGAACAAAGGGCCGTGGGAACATGTAGAAGGGAGGGACTAATTCCCTAATTCCACTTGGAAGAGTTGTGAATGTTCCAAAGAAGATGACGTTTCACCTGGGTCTTTGAAGGGTAAGTAGAATTTGCCATAGGGAAATGGCATTTCAAGTGACTGGCTCAGACCAGTCTGAATTATATGAGGTATGCAAAATTTATCAGGCCCAGAGAGGTGAGTTTGGGACTCTAGTTATACCCCCTCCCCCCCATGGGGGGGGCAATTCTTTAAAGGGATTTTATTCCTCACTAGCTGCCTTACTCCTTATCTTCCTGTTCCTGGAATTTGAGATACAAAGAACAATGTATCCATAGCTTGTGTTATTTTATTTTTATTTATTTATTTATTTATTTTTAAGATGGAGTCTCACTGTGCTGCCCTGGCTAGAGTGCCGTGGCATCAGCCTAGCTCACAGCAACCTCAAACTCCTGGGCTCAAGTGATCCTTCTGCCTCAGCCTCCCGAGTAGCTGGGACTACAGGCATGTGCCACCATGCCCGGCTAATTTTTTCTACATATTTTAGTTGGCCAATTAATTTCTTTCTATTTATAGTAGAGACAGGGTCTCGCTCTTGCTCAGGCTGGTTTTGAACTTCTGACCTTGAGCTATCCTCCCGCCTCGGCCTCCCAGAGTGCTAGGATTACAGGCGTGAGCCACCACGCCTGGCTCATTGTGTTATTTTAATATAAATTCCTGGTAAACAACTTAGGAATTACCTTTCTTTTTTCTTAAAAACCCACCTATAACTACTTCTAATCAGAGTGTATATTCAGAGCACTTGAATCTATGTTCGCAGGTGGCCATCCTCAAGCTTTGGACGCTCATAATAAACTCCATACTTCATCATATTTTCTGAATCTCACTATTTAAGGTTGACATTATTTTAGATTTTGGGGTCAGGGAAGGTCTCTTTGAGAAAAGTTTGGTGTGGTTGAAACAAAAGGCACATAAAAAAGAATAGAAGATGATACGGGAGAGGTAGGTTAGGTCCAAATTATAAATAGCTTTGTATGTTAATCAAAGGAGTTGGACTTGAGCAGCCCTCTTCTATTAAATACTGAGATGTAATAAAACCAAACCAAAAATAATTTGAGCTGGGTATGGTGGCCCACACTTGGGAGGCTGAGGTGAGAGGACTCTTGAGCCCAGGAGTTCGAGGCTGCAGGGTGCTATGATCGCACCTGTGACTAGCTAATGCACTCCAGCCTGGGTGACATAGTGAGAGGCCATCTCTATTAAAAAGTAATAAATATTTTGTCAGAATATCGAGCTTCACAATAATTCATCTTTGTCACCTAAACCTGAACTCATCTTTTCCTCAGTAAACCTGCCCCTACTTTGTAGTATTCCATGGCGGTACCACCATCCACCTAGTTATCTCTGTAAATAATCTGATGAGATTAGCCTCCTTGTTAAAAAATTTAAAAATTTTAAAAAGAATCTGAGATCCTACCTTCATGCTTTCTTCTTTCTCTTGCCTCAGTTTATCACCAGTCCTGCCCAATTTTACTCCTATAGATATTTCTAAAAATCAGGCCTCCCCTCTGTCAAAAGACAAAATTACAACAAATTTAGTTTAACTATCTAATTGCCTTTTATTAGTGATTCTAGAATCAAGTAAGGTCTCACTCTATAAAACAGAATGGGTGTTCTGATGAGCTGAGTAGATGAGGTTGGCTTTATAGGCAGGAAGGGGCTGAAGCAAGCAGAAAGAGGGAACAAAAGATAGGGCATTTCAGGTAAAACAGGCCTCTTCGCATTGGTTGCTAAGAAACTCCTGTTTTTTAGAAAACCAGCTCATTCCAAAGTTCAGTTTGATTGCTTGTCATTTAGCACAAGTGACTCCATTCAAGTTCGGGCCTAGTGCAGGAGCTCAGTCCAAAACAATGCCCTCCTAGGCAGAAATAAAGAGAGAAAAAAAAATGCACTCCCATAAATTTCATTTAACGTCTCTATCCATGTTACATAGCCTACTTTGAAACCTTTATCATCTCTCCTCATAATTGTTGCCCCAACTTCCTAATTGGCCTTCTTCCCTCCAGTCTTCTGTTCTCCAAATCCATCTTTCACCGTAAGTATCTGACTAAAATGCAAATAGCTACTTAAAATCCTTCAACTCCTCCTCAGGAATAAAAGACAAACTTCATTTGTTCCTGCCCACCTCTCTAACTTCATCTCTTACTATCCCATCTCATTATTTATTATATTTTGCAACATCAAAATTGCTATTAGTTCTTTACACACCATGTGTTATTTCTCTTACCTTTGACCATACTGTCCCCTCTGTCTATAATGCCCCCTTTCTCTTGCAGCTGCTATAGCAGAGACTAGTTGCTATTCACCAAAGTCCATTTGCCCTTTCTTCCGAAGGAATCAAGTTGTAACCCAGTGTATGGCTGTCCAGCTACATTTTCCAGCTTAATTTGCAACTAGAGATGCCAACAGAAGGTGAGCAGGGGCCGGGCATGGTGGCTCACGCCTGTAATCCTGCACTCTGGGAGGCCAAGGCGGGAGGATTGTTTGAGCTCGAGTTCGACACCAGCCTGAGCAAGAGCAAGACCCCGTCTCTACTAAAAATAGAAAGAAATTAGCTAGACAACTAAAAATATATATAGAAAAAATTAGCCGGGCATGGTGGTGCATGCCTGTAGTCCCAGCTACTCAGAAGGCTGAGGCAGAAGGAT
>CAUYRT010055101.1:0-26649 GCA_963574885.1 Lepilemur ruficaudatus
TTTTACTCATCCCCCAGCTTCAGCAAATAACTCATGGCCAAACTTCCTTCATCTATACTTACACCCTCCTTCTCCCTGTCTGAAGAAGATAATCACTCCAGAGATTGCAGACTCTAGTTTATCATATCCAAGCTGCAATCGCTTGCCTGTGATGGAAAAAAAAAGGGAAAAAAAGTTGGAAGTCCTTTGAAAACTACAGTGCTTATAATAGCTCCCCAACTACTGGCCCTACTTAATATTAATCATTAACTCCCTTAGTAGAGTCTGTCCTAGAGGTCAAAATGCACCTCCTATTAAAACAAGGAAGTTGGGATCTAATAAGTATTTATTTATAGATGCAGTCATCCAACAGCCTGAAACAGCAGGGGCTCTAAATTTATGACTTTGTATATGAACAAGGGTCAACAAAGGATGTTTATTCAATCCTCAGGTATAATTCAGAAAAATGAATTGCTATGAAGTACTAGCTTGATTTCTTGTGATCACATTATAAGATAGAATAACCTTACCAAAGCATAAAACTCAGTGACATAGAGGAGCTGGCAAATTCTCCTGCCCTTACATAAACAGGTAGAAGATTTTCCAAGAGGAATTTTTCTACTTCGACAAATCAGTAGATTGGTTGACTGTGCCTCATCATCATAGCCCCATTGTACCATATTTTATTTTAAATTGAAAACCTCAAAAGCCTACAAAATCTAGCCAAAAATCTGTAGGATAACATGTAGACAAAGTTATTTCTCCAAAAAATTAAAAAATGGGATTTTAACTCTTTGACTTAAACATAACTAGGTCCAGCTATAAGGAACAAATGTGATAAAGAGAATAAAAATTCTCATGTATCACAACTACATTTATATTCCTTTCCAGTTACAAAGTAACTATTGATTTAAATAATGCGTGTACACACCTTGATCAGCTGTGTTAGCATACAAAACCCTTAGCTGAGACTAACTCACTGCAAAACTTGTGTAAATAGTATAATTTTCCAGTGACTTTTATCAAGTAGCCTCCTACTACCCCCTTAATCAATACCAAAAACCACATCCATTTTTTGAATTTATGTATAAAGAAGAACATGGTTCACATGTTTATAAAAAGTTCTTTACTATAGATTTTAGTTGTGACATCTGTTTTATAGCTTTAATGAACAGCAATTTCTGCTTGTTACATGTTCAGTCATTGGTGTGATGAATATATGGCTGATGAATATACGAATGGATAAAAATATAAGAACTGTCCACATATATGCCATAAAATGCATGAAGTAGGTTTAACTTTACAACTCAATTTTTACTCTTGTGATATACCTGAGATAAAATCTAACACAACATGTTATTCGAAAGTATACTGCATATAAGAGAGAAATAATATGACCTGACCTTACTTTGAAAGAAAAATGCTTGTATAAGAAACTTACACTCAAAAGTAAAAAGCCACTGGTTTCTAAAGAATCAAACCTTTTATTTTTAAGCGACTGGCTTTCAGAGCAACCACAGCAACAACAAATGAGCCACTAAAACAAGACAAGTAAATTCCACATTCTACGTTTTTCATTTTTTCGTTTGTGTTTGCTTGCTCACTTTAATCCTATACAAATCTCAATTCAATTAAAGTATCAGGATGATAATGAGTGACTTTTGTGGTGACTTTTCCAAACTCTTCTAATTAATTTGATTAAATGCTTCAAGGCAAGCGTGAATTTTCGGCAGGGTGTTTGAATGAAGAGAATAAAGCTTTCATTGGGTACCTACGATCAGATCCCCACTGGTGAGACGGAGCCGTGTGTCTGGAGGTCCACACGCACACAGTGGCCTCCTGCTCAACCCTGGAAGCTGGGTGTAGCCCCAAGGCCCTCCCCATGCTGTGATTGTGGGGACATACAAGGAAGACCAGGGGTCTGGGGAAGCTTCTGCTGCTGAAATCCTTTAGGGAATTCTCGCAGGGAGCACCGGTAGCTTCAGAATGCATAAAGCAGAGTCTGTCTCCTGGATCGTGTTGAGCTGACCTTCCTTGAGAAAGAAAGACCCCTTCATGCACCATGCCCGGGGAAAAGCACTATGCGACTTATTCTAAGTTTCTTGGTAACAGGACCTAAAGCCAGGCAGTGACTGAAAAATTGAAACGCATTATCTAGTCATAGAAAATTAGAAACAGAAGAAACAAACCTCCAAAATCATGCAGTCTACCACTTACCTAAATTCATCTGATTCATTTTCCCAATCTACATCTCCAAACGTGTAAATATTTCATTCCTCTTTTAAATATTCAAGGTTTTGTGTTTGTACAAAATATTTTAGTAGCCTTATAAAGTAAGATGTCTAAACAGGCATAAACTTGAAAGCAAAAGAAAAGAAGCAAAAAACAGCGGTTCTGAAAACCAATTCATCAGTATAAATAAACCATTGTCCTTTATCGCCAGTGTGACTTTCAATTATGTGCCCACATCTGTCTTTTTAGATACCTAAATTATACATGAGGATTGCAAATATTATTTATGTGTACATTAGGACCAAAAAAAAAGTCTGCCAAGACAGGTGCAAGGGCTAAAAGAATACACCTTCCTGTTTCCTTTTGTTAGTTCTGTTTGAAAAAAGAAATCACCCCTGAGAAAAGCCTCTCAGAAATGCCTCTAGTGGTAATTTCTGGAATCGAATTAAACATACTGCTGTACAAAGCGGAAAAAAAAAAAGGCAAGGCAAAGTGGACAGTGGTGCCAATCCTAGTGACATGTCAGCAGAGGAGGAGTTTCTTTTCTGTGGACTCCATAAAAGGCCAGCTCAACATCCACCACTAGACAGACTCTGCTCCAACCATCCTGAAGCAACATGTCCTTCGTCCTAGAATCCCCAAAGGATTTTAGTCGCAGAAGCTTCCACAGAAGCCTGAGTTCCTCCTTGCAGGGCTCTGCACTCAGCCCAAGCACGAGGGGAATGCTGCGCCTCGGGGCTGCACCCAGCGTCTATGGGGGTGCCGGGGGTCGCGGCACCCGCATCTCCACCTCCAGACACACGGTGAGCTATGGGAGCAATCTCACCGGCGGCGGGGACCTGTTTGTTGGTGATGAGAAAATGACCATGCAGAACCTAAATGACCGTCTGGCAAGCTACCTAGAGACCGTGCGGTCCCTGGAGCAGTCCAACTTCAAACTGGAATCACAGATCAAGCAGTGGTACGAGACCAACGCGCCCCGCACTGGTGGGGACTACAGTGCGTATTACAATCAAATCAAAGAGCTGCAAAACCAGGTGAGGGATGATGCCTGTGTTTTCTACTCTACCGTTCAGCTTCATGATAGATCAAGAGGGCCTTTGTGTGAGGTGGGTCCAAACGGCCTTGGTAAAGCAAGTTAGGCTGAAATGCTACATCTGTAAACATCCTTCCATCCACCCTTAGTACCGGAGTACCTGACTCTATAATGGGATGACTTTAAATCATACTGTGTTTTAAATTGTTTAATGTAATTACATACAAAATATGAACATTTTATCCTCCAGTCCCATAATCTGTATCTTTGTTAACAGCTTACCATATCAGGGCTAAACAGATAGTAAACAATTTTTCTGAAAAGACCTAAAAATTTTTTATGTGATAAATCTGTCTTAGTTTTTCATCTAGTCCTCATCAAGTTTTGAAACCCCAGTCAATTCAGAGATTTTTCTCCTTTTATTTACGTAAATGTTATGAGTATTTGAACGCTGCATTATAGATTAAATGATTAAGGGATTCAGGGTGGAAATGGGGCACAGGCGTCTGGGTGTCAACGGTACCTGGGTTTTTAAATGCTCTGTTCAGTAACGTGATCATCACCAAGCAGCTCAGAAACTAGTTCTGCAGTATTAACATGTTCTATTGTCCCCAGCTCTCAATCATAGCACAGACTGCTCCCTTGTCATTCAAAAAAGGTGAAGTTCTCCATCTTACCAACTGCATGAATAAAAGCAGAAGACTTTGCTCCTAATTGGAGACTTCAGATATGACACTAAGCGCTTACTTTGCTTTACTCTTCTTATCTAACAAGAAAACTGTCCTTTCATTTTAATTTGTGTATTCCTTTAGAGTAAAGCCACTTACTTACCAGCAAATCTCTTTTTCTTGAGTTGTATTAGACATCAGTGCAATCTGATTCAGAGACTCTACTGTAAGTTATTTTGGGATTTCAGGAAGTATAATCATGTAAAGCAGTGGCATTTAAATTGTCCCTCCTGCCAACAGCCTACCCTCCTCAGACTCTCACCAAAAAATGTTCAAAATAAGCCAACCTGTCTCTGATACCTATCTCGTGTTTCTGACTCTACTTTGGATCATCTCGAATACATAGGCACAGCCACCTGTTTCATTTAGCTGGGCAGACCCACCGTATGACGGCGGCCCTCGCTAGGACCAGATCCGTTGAAAGAGACATGTCATTTTAACATCTTCTACAAGTAGATTTTTGATCTACTTGCATCTTGGAAAACTCACCCATTAGTTAACCACTTCTTAAGATCCAGGCCCCATCTGTCCTGATATTCCTACTGCCTAACACAACTCCCATCACGTAGCAAGTGTTCATTCATTCAGCAACACTTAGCGAATAACTAGGTGCTGGGTACCATCCTGGGCCCTGGGGAATATGGTGGTGAACATAATGTGATTTAGCAGAAAACAGGTATCGACAAAGACAACTACCACACAGAGGGATAGTGAGAGCACAGGCGGATCACCCAGCTGAGTTTTGAGTACATCATTCAAGGCTCCCTTGAAGCAATGTTGTTTAAGCCAAGGTGTAAGGGAGGAGTGGGAAGGCCAGGCACGGTGGCTCATGCCTGTAATCCTAGCACTCTGGGAGGCCGAGGCGCGCGGATCGTTTGAGCTGAGGAGTTCGAGACCAGCCTGAGCAAGAGCAAGATCCCATCTCTACTAAAAAAAATAAAAAGAAATTATCTGGCCAACTAAAAATACATAGAAAAAATTAGCCAGCCATGGTGGTGCATGCCTGTAGTCCCAGCTACTTGGAAGGCTGAGGCAGAAGGATCGCTTGAGCCCAGGAGTTTGAGGTTGCTGTGAGCTAGGCTGATGCCACGGCACTCTAGCCTGGGCAACAGAGTGAGACTCTGTCTCAAAAAAAAATAAAAATAAAAATAAAGAGAGAGGAGTAGGAGTTCACCAGGTGAGAGGGGCTAACAGGAAAGTTCTAAGCAGGAACATCAAAGGCAAAGCACTTGATATGAGTTTGATGACTCAAGTTTAGTTAAATTCTCTTTTTGTAAAATCACAAGAAAGTAGACCAAACCCTGGGTCTAGAGTTGCATTTTACAACCCTATTATGTTAAATACCGTGTCATTATTCTGTCTATTTTCACGTGGAAATTCTTGAAATGAACATCGTTTTTGATGTAAGAGTGGTTGTATCTGAGGATAAACTCAGTCTTTGTAAAAACTCCCATCCATTTAAAACTGTCATTTTTTCTCACGTATTTTCCAGATTAGGGATGCTCAGATGCAAAATGCGCGATGTGTCCTGCAAATTGACAACGCCAAACTGGCTGCTGAGGACTTCAGACTGAAGTAGGTTCTCTTAGAGCTGGCAAACTTTCTGAAAAAAGAATTCTTTTTGGTAGTGCTTCATGACACTCAGCTTTCCATATTAGTGTTGGTAAAGGAGCTACCATTAAATGTTTTGGGAATCTTAAAATGGAAAGCTGTTAGAAACTATGTGGTCTAGCCCAGCACTCAGGGACGGACTTCTGTCTCCCACAGCCCTAAGACTTGATCGCCCAGAATGTAACTGAACACCTTCGGTAACTACCAACTGTTCTGGTTGGTTAGTTCCAGTTGCTAAAATGTTCTTTTTTAGTAACCTGGCACCTACCTTTTTACCTACTGAACCGAATTCTGCCCTTTGGAGTAATAACAAGGCAATTTATAATTCCCCTTCTGCCTAAGCACCCTTCTGTTATCTAAAGAGAGCCTTGTGTCTACACTTAGTGATTCTCCAAGTAGTCAAGCAAATTACAGGCGTATGACCCAAGTTCCAGGGTTGACTCCTGATGCTTTCTAGCTCACCTGTGTTTTACGGTATGATCTGGCCAATCAAAGAACCAGGACCAGTCTTGGTTAATACTCTTCGAATTGTGTTTACTTTCTTTGTAGTTGTAATACCACAGTTGATCAGCGCTGTTACTCGTAAACTGCTTCCACATCAGGGCTTCCTCATCCTAAATTTATATAATGCATTAACACCAAAAAGTTCTCTGTCATTAAAAGGGTAGCATTTTAATGCTACCAGGGATTAAAAAGAAGCCAGTGAGAAAACAGATCTGAAGATTAAAGCAGTAAAATTCATTAATTCCAATTTTACTAAGCCAGCATCTGAGTGTCCCGTGGCATTATTATTTTTTGAAGTTTGCTATTTCAGAACAATGAGTGCATATGAGATTATAGAGGAGAATGTGTGACTGTCTGAGATAGTTCACTTTGGATGTATCTGTTTATAAAGTAATAAAAATAAATCACTCATGGACATTCCATTAAATAAAACTAACCATTATGTACTATCAATCATAACCCTTTGCTAACACAGTAATGAAAACAATTTTTAAAATTTCTTTTTAAATATATTCTAGAATTTAGAAACTTTTAAAGTTATTTCAAATTGCCTTTTACCAGTCACTGCAAATCACAGAGATGATATTATGAAGCAAATTATCTGACTCTGGGTTCTTATGCACATTTCATGAATGTATAAAGGAAGACATTATAAAGTGTTCAAATATCTCCTCATCTACCACATAAAACTATACCTCATTAGATTACCTCTCCTACAATCTCTTCAGAAGGACTGTTGTCTCTGCGTACTAATTACTTCGCAGGTATGAGACCGAGAGGGGCATGCGCCTGACAGTGGAAGGCGACCTCCAAGGCCTGAATAAGGTCTTTGATGATCTAACCCTACGCAAAACGGATTTGGAGCTTCAAATTGAGGATCTGAATAGAGACCTGGCTCTCCTCAAGAAAGAGCATGAGGAGGTGAGGAAATACTCAGAAGTGGTGTAGGGAATGAGGCTCTAACAATGATGAGGAGAGGAGGAGGAAGAAGAGCTGGCGGTGGTGACAGAGATGATGAAGATGACAGCAATAATGATGTAAGCCCTAAGTTCTTTTCATAAAGTTGCTTTAGGTTAAATAAATGACTCAGAGCAGAACCTGGACCACAGGAAAGCCCTACAATAGGTTCTTATTTTCTTTCTTTTTTACTTATTCCCAATGAAAACTTCCTTTTTTATTTTATTTTTTTTTTTTGAGACAGAGTCTCACTTTGTTGCCCGGGCTATAGTGCCATGGTGTCAGCCTAGCTCACAGCAACCTCAAACTCCTGGGCTCAAGCGATCCTCCTGCCTCAGCCTCCGAAGTAGCTGGGACTACAGGCATGTGCCACCATGCCTGGGCTAATACTTTTTACTATTTTTTTAGTAGAGACGGGGTCTCACTCTTGCTCAGGCAGATCTCGAACTCCTGAGCTCAAATGATCCACCCGCCTCGGCCGTCCAGAGTGCTAGGGTTACAGGCATGAGCCACCACGTCCAGCCCAGAAAACTTCTTATGTCTTTTCTGCCCAGCTTTATCTGAGAATGCATTTCCGACTAAATACAATCAGGATTTTCACTCTTGTAGGAAGTCAGTAACCTGCGCCGGCACCTGGGCAACACTGTCAACGTGGAGGTGGATGCTGCTCCAGGCCTGAACCTCAGCACCATCATGGATGAAATGAGGCAGAAGTACGAAGTCATGGCCCAGAAGAACATGCAGGATGCCAAAGAACATTTTGAGAGTCAGGTAATGGCATAATTCTAAAGCGTCAGCAAATACAGAGAAGCTGTCCTCTAGAAAGTGATAACTCATTTTCCCTTCCTTCCTTCCTTCCTTCCTTCCTTCCTTCCTTCCTTCCTTCTTTCCTTCATTACTCATTTATTTTTTATTTTTTCACTCTTGGAATTTTAGACTAAAACTCTACAGCAACAAGTCAAAGTGAACACCGAAGTGTTAAAAGAAACTGAGTCTCAACTGACGGAGCTGAGACGCACCTCCCAGAGCCTAGAGATAGAACTGCAGTCCCATCTCAGCATGGTAAAGCACATCTAACTTCCATGTCTCAATCCAGTGTGTGTTTACTAAGTGTCTGGGTTAGGAACTCTGCAAATGCAAAAACCAATAAGAAATAAACTTTGCCCTTGCAGAGCCGGCAGGGAAACAGGTCAAACAACTGATCATAATTAAAGGACAGAGAGAATTCGAGGAAAGGGCAATGCACTACACAAAGGCAAAGGAAAGAGAACTGGGAGATTTCACAGGCAAGGTGGCATTTAAACTAGATCTTAAAATTTGAGATGAACTTTTAAGCCGAAGAATAGGAGTAGAGACGTTCCAGGCCAAGCAAATCAGTCATGATAACCTCAAGTCACCAAGGCCCCTAGCAACTCTACATCCCTAGTGGGTTGGCTGCAGCTGTGCTCCCGGACATGTCCACTCCCAGGGGAAGGCTAAAGAACTAGATCCTGTCTGGGATAGGTCAGTGTTGTGGCAGAAAGAAAGAGTGATGGAGGGACCACAGGATAGCTCTTAAAGCTTCTCAGAAAAGGCATTTGTCAGGTCCACCTGCATTTCATTAGCCAAAGAGAGTCACATGCCCAAGCCTGGCGTCAATGGGTTGAAGAAGTCTAGTCTTCCATTACAGAGACACCACAAATCACGTGGCCAAGCCCAAGGAAGGAGCTGGAGGTATAACCCCGTCACAAGGTAGGGAAGCAAATGTCAAGAACAGTAATGAGCCACCCTGAGAAAACAGTGGGTGCAGAGCTAAAGACAGACAAAGAAATACTCCAAGAGCTGGCTGGCTGAGGTTGCCTCATGAGAAGAGCGGGAGATGGAGCTAGAAATGCACATGAGGCCCACAGTGACTGGCTGCAGAAACTCTTCGTAAAGAATTAAAATTAACCCACCTCTTAAATCAAGTCCTTAAATAAGAAACTCCCTCTTTTTCTTGTGCTCATAGAAAGAATCTTTGGAGCACACACTAGAAGAGACCAACGCTCGTTTTAGGGACCAGTTGGCCAACCTCCAGGCTCTGCTGAGCTCTCTAGAGGCCCAACTGATGCAGATTCGGAGCGAGGCGGAACGCCAGAACGCTGAATACAATATTCTTCTTGACTTAAAGATCCGGCTTGAGCAGGAAATTGCTACTTACCGCCGCCTTCTGGAAGGAGATGTAAAGTAAGGCTCTTAGCATTAAGGGATATATGCCAGTGTCTGTATGCTTTCCTATTTCAATGTCCCTGTCACTTGTTACCCAAAAGTAATTACACACACACACACACAAAACCATCAACAACAACAACAACAATAAAACAACAAAAATAAGCCAAAAAGTACACACACCCCAGAAATATCAAATACAGCCTTGAGGTCATGTGGTAGGACTGAGTTAGAAGATGGCTATCTAAATGATACAGATTATGCTTACATTAATTTTAGGATTAATGTATAATTGAAAGCACGACTTTTTGGAAATTGTCATTGACAGCTTGTGAATTCAATAATAGGCCACAGAGATCGGTGGGAGCCAGTTTGAGAACCACCAGTGTAGCAGTGGCAACTGTTCTCAGATACCCCACCCAAGAACATCAACAAGATAACACGATATTTAAACGTGCATTATTTTAACTATAAAAACTTCTAGCATACCTGAAACCAGTCCATTTTGAAGCAGTGTATTTTTCAAGTTAAAAGGCAAGACACTCAAGTTTGCCATAGCAAGCATTGTAAAAGGGAAAGAAATGGAAAACAGCAATAAAACACAGAAAGACTTTGCTTTGAAACATAAAAGTCAGGAAGGCACTCCATTTTCAAAATGGCAATAACACATTTTTCTGTTTTTTTCTTTTTTTTTTTATTTAAAAAAACAAAAAAACCAGAACTACAGAACATCAGTTAAACGCCCCGGAAGAGAGAGGTAAGTTTCTCAATGTTTGCACATTTTCTGTAATACTCAGCGGCTTTCCATCAACCATCTGCCATTGGTAAAAAGTAAAGGGAGGCTGTCTTAGTCTGTTTTCTACTGCTGTAACAGAAAGCCTGAGACTGGGTAATTTATAAACAATAGTTTATTTGACTCACGGTTCTGGGGACTGGGAAGTCCAATATCATCAAGGTGCTGGCATCTGGCGAGGGCCTTCTTGCTATGTCATCTCATGGCAGAAGGCAGAAGGGCAAGAGAGTGTATGCGAGAGCCAGAGAGCAAGAGTGGGCCAAACTTGCTTTTGTAATAAGCCTACTCTCATGATTATTAACCTCTCCTGAGATAATGACATTAATCCATTAATTCACCACTTATTAGGGTCCACCTTCCAAAACTGTTGCATCGGAGATAAGTTTCCAGCGTATGAACTTTGGGGAACCGTAGCAGAGGCCAATTCCCAAATGAGCAGATATGACATCAGGGATTCTAAAAATCTAATACACAGCATAAAGAACCCCTCTTGGTAGGAATTTTGGCACACTCCCTGTAAAAGGGTGATTTTCTTGGCCTGTGCTATTACTGTCCTGAGACATCCTGAGAACCTGAAAAGGAAAAATAAGACTAAAATGTGAATTTTGCTTAATTCAAGATTGCAGATCTATGCTTAAGGGTGGGGGAAGCAGGAAATTTGTAAATTTGGGGAGAGTGGCACATTTTCCACATTTATTTATAAAAATGGACTTAAGATTATTTAAGAAAGAAAATGGTTCAACTTTTTTTCCTGAAAGAAGGAAATAAACTAACAATTTAAAGTTGAGTTTTATAAATCCACAGAGTCACGTGCCTGAATTAACATTTAATGTTTAATGTGAATTCAGATGTAAAGATAACCAGGAAGATCAAGACAGTCGTGCAAGAAGTAGTGGACGGCAAGGTCGTGTCATCTGAAGTCAAAGAGGTGGAAGAACAGCTATAAACAGCTGCCAGAAAGAGACGCTGCTGACGTTTTTGAAAGAAACGTGGCCATAATTTTTGCTCCCTACAAGAAAGAGGCCATGAGAAAGCACTATTAATACTTTGTAGAGAATAGAAGAGGGAAAGCCTATTTATCACACTTCGTAATTGAACATAAGTATTTTACTCAGAGGAGCTGAAAACTGCCTAAAAAAATGAAATCCAATGAGCACTAGAATATTTAAGATATCATTACTGCCATCTTCATCATGAAGCACATTAATTACAAGCTATAGACCACCTAATATCATTTTGTAGGTAATGCTCCTGAAAATTGCAGTACATTTCAATTATACTAAACCTCACATAGCAGAGCAGTCTGTGCAGATTGCACATAAACCTTTCTCTAATTTTTTCCTGTTTCTGAATTGCAAAGCTCCCTTTTGGGAGCCCCTGGATTCTTAATTGAGCCAATTTCTTGGTTAATTTCATTGAATTTCCAGTATCAGTAAAATTCTGCTACCTTTGAGCTGTATCTGCCTTTTTCCATTGTTCCCGTTGCCTTTTAAAACTCAGCTCAGCTCTTTGAATAATTTGAGAGTCAAATTCCAGGCACAAATGCTGAGCAGAATAAGAATGAAGTACAATGCTTGAAATGGGAGTAGATTGAAAACAAAATCAGAGAAAGCCTTCTCAAGGCAGAACGTGTCTCCTTTTGATGATAAACTGTATAAACCTTCAGGTGCTCTCTTTCTTTATGTGGCGAATGTATAGAATGAAGTGTGTCTCACTGTTTTTCAATAACAGTTTCACTGAGATACAATTCAAACACCAGGAAACTCATTCACTCAGTGATCTTCAGTATCTTTATAAGATTGTGCAACAGTCACCACTATCTAATTTTAGAACGTTTCATCACCCCAAAAAGAAACTTCATACCAATTAGTAGCCACTCCCATTCCCCTTCCCCTCAGTCCCTGACAACCACTAATCTATTACTACTTCCTCTCCCGATGGATTTGCCTATTCCGGACATTTCATACAAATGGAATCATACAATGTGTTCTTTTGTACACAGATGTTCAGAGCAGCATTATCCATAATAGTCCCCCAGTAGAAATAGCCCAAATGTCCCTCGACTGACAACAAATACACAGAATGTAATATAGCCAGACAATAGAATATTATTTGGCAATAAAAAGGAATGAAGTTCTGACACATGCTACAACACAGATGAACCTCAGAAACATTACGCTAAGTGAAAGAAACCAGATACAAAAAGATACGTGTTATATCCTCATGCTTTTTGCATTTCCGTGAGCAATAACTGCATGTGAATGTTTACGGGAAAAATCAATCTGCCCTATATCATCGTATTCTAGTAAATACAGTGATATGATAGATTGGACTTAAAATTTGACATATCAGTTATAAATATTTTGAGTTTGCTTATTATATAGAAAATAATTATGTGATTCACTTAAGAATAATATTGATAATATCTACCATTTATTGAGCACCTACTATGAGCAAGTATTCCAAGCATTTCACATATTTCTCATTTAATTCTCATAATACTCCTATGAGGTAGAAGCTATTAGGTTGAATCATAGGACCTTGCCAACATATGATAATTCAGACCTTCAAAAATAACAATTTTATGTGGTTCAATCTTACTATATTATCCCCATTTTACATATAAAGATAAATGAGGATTATATATGAAGACATGAGATAAGTACTTTCCCAAAATTACCAAGCAGTGGAGTGAGACCGAACTTGGGGCTGTTTGTCTAAAGCTAATACCTTCTTAAGCAACCGATTACACAACAAAACAGTATGTGGTTCATACTTGAAATAGGCATTTGACTACACTTAGCTGTTTGGTTGTTTTCTAGTTTTCATTAGCCAGACACAACAGGCAGTTGTGGCAAAAGTCCACCTTTGTTAGCTAACATCACACACGACTTGATTGAGCACTACGTTTGCCAGAAAAAGTATTTTCACCCATTTTCCTTGCTTTGCTTTTCAAAGAAGTGAAGAAGTTTCACACTTATTTTTTTCTTAATTTCCTTTCAAGTCATGCCAGGTAGGAAATTGCTTTTAAAGACGTTAACTTTTACAAGTGAATGCTTCCCCACCTACCAAGACACACTCCAGAATGGTCTGAAACTCTGACATGCAAATACCAGAGACTGTAAGTCGGATGAATAAAAAACCTAAGCAGATGGGTTTGGAATTGGTTAGGCATGACCACTGTCATATGGCCATAATGACACTTTGTTCAAAGAGGTGGGATTATTATTCTTGACTCAGTCTCACATCCGAAAAATGAAGATTTTTTTCACCCATGCTTTTTGGTCTATCTGTAGTTTCTTCCAAGTAATTTTTTAAAGGAAGTAGGTGAAACCACACACACAAGCGGAACCAGATGGTGGGGTTCTACTTCCAGTTCTGCCAGTAGTTGCTGTGTGAAAGTGAAGCATTAATCTTTGTATCTATCTATACTTCTTACATGAGCTAAGAACCGGAACAGCACAATCTTATTTCTAACAGTAGATACAGATGCAGAGGAGATTTGCAGTCCTTAAATATAGGTCTCTTTGTCACACATTAGAATTATCATCAATGTATTTCCTCACTTTATATGAAGCCATCAGTGCAGAAGGAGAGCTATCAAACTCAGAGAGAACCCCTAGAGGTGAGGTTAGGATGGAGAGAACTATTTCTTCTGGGCTCTAGGGATTATTTCTATAAGGAGCCCTGCAAAATCTGAAAAGGAAAAAGACGTGCAGTGATATAAAATCAAAACGATCAAAACATGGCCAATGAGTTCCCCTGGACACCCTCTGTTCTCAACCTCACTCACTCGGGGTCAGTCTAAGGTACCTGATTATACCCCCAGTAACAATTCCAACTTAAGTCCCAGCTATTCAGGAGGCTGAGGAGGGAGGACTGCTTGAGCCTAGGAGTTCGAGGTTGCAGTGAGCTATGGTCACGCCACCGCACTCTGTCAGCCTGGGCAACAGAGCAGTGAACTACTGTCTGCAGAAGGAAAAAAAAAAATCCAATTTAAAGCATTGGTTAGTGATTCCTATTTTTGAATTTCCCTTCAAATATCTCTGTTTTCGCTCCCCTAGGCTCACGTCCAAGATTCCCCTTAACCAGGGTATTATTTTATCTTCCTCCTCTCTCTGACCACATACCACTTCCAAAATCCTCCCCTGCTTTCGAGAACCATCAAGCTCCAAAGTCCAGAAGTCAGCCTCACTCAGGCCTCCTCGGGGGCCCTTGTTTAACCCTCATCTCCAAAGCACAATAAATAAAATGTAGGCGACCCAACATTATTTCACTCAGTCACAGGATCTTAAAATCTTATTCAAAGCAAAAAATACTATGGTCTGATCCGTCAGTGAGTGACAGAAAGTGCCAGAGCTACCTTTAAGGGAAAGAACTCAGGTGGAAAATCCCGCAAAGACCAGGAAACTAACCAACCTAACTTGAAAAGATGAGTGCACGGCTTTACTTAATAAAAATTTAAAGATTTACAGACACTACATAAAAAATTTTCTCCATTATGAATATTCCCTAAACTCTACAAAAATGGAAGACATAATTCTTTTGAACAGTTTGCCCTGGCTCTAGTCATTTTCCTCTGTGCCTCAACTTATGTAATCACTTTGCCAACAAGCCCAAGATCGTGGCTTTTTTTTTTTTTACATTCCCCTCTGCCTATACATTTTACCCAGCTGTCAAAAGAATTATTTTCACTTCTAAAAACTCTAAAGCAGAGGCTTGATTATTTACTTAGCCTTCCCCATCCAAAAAAGCCACTCAAGAAGAAATATTTCTCTTTTCAACTTCTGAAGTTGCTCCCCATTCAAAACCAAATTCAGAATAAATCTTGGTCAAAGCATACCAGTAAATTAGGACATAGTCATTTTCAAATGAAATGAATCTTAAGTGACACATTTAAACACATTAAGAATTAAGTTCCTTCAAGTGAAATAACTCCAGGAGTGCGGTGATGAAGTTCAGCCAAACACTAGGCTAGGACTCTGGATAAAAAATAAGTCAGATACTGTCTCTCTACCTGAGAAGCTTAGTCCCGGATAATATATAACATGCATAGAAACATTAACATATAATGTATAAACAAAATGTATAGATGTTGAGCAATTACTTAAAATTTACATATAGACATCAGAGTTGGAAAGTATGCATTTCAGCACAAAATTGGTTCCAAGTTCAAAAACACAAGTGAATAATATCCCCATATTATGTGACCATGTCACTAAGGGACAATCTTTAACTTGGCACACTTCCTTTGACTCTGTAAGCAAGTGATACGTTGTTTTCATTTCTATGGCAGCAAAATGGAATCCCTGTCTTGGGGCAGGGGGCTGGGGGTGCAGAGGGAACACCGCTTGTGAGCGAATAGTAAACAGCCATAATGTCAAGTTGCCCTGTGGGGCGTACAAGCTTAACTTGTGCTTTACAAGATCTCTGCAGATGTGGTTACAGGTCAAAGCTATAACTAAAACCACATTTGCCTGTATGTTTGCAGAATTTCATGTGCAGCATCATTTCTTATAAGCCATGAAATGTCATTCTTTGGGTCTCAGCCCGTACACTGAAAAATTAAATCAAATGCAGAATCCAAGCATACCAAATTGAAGAGGAGTTTTAGTAGCCATCAATGAGAAAACAAAGGTCCCTTTTGGAGAACTGAAGATCCCCGTTTCCCAAGATGTGGCAACTGTACCTTTATAATGATTTCCAGTCAGCACATTTCTTGAGCAACTATTACAGGCAATGTTCGTTGAAGGAACAGCCATAATAAATGCTGGAGGGAGAGCATTGAACAATGAGACAAGACTCCTGATTTCATGGAGTTTACTAAGAAGGTCAATTCTTACTGAAAGAAAAAAACTACTGAAAGGACTACAATATTCTGCTCAAAAATAGCACTTTTCAGTGTTAAAGAGGTCTTCTCCTCTGAATCGGAAAAAAAGAAACCTTGCCATATTCTAATGACAAGCTTTTAAAATCCTTGAAAATTCAAATTCCAGTATCAATCTGGAAAATGAATTTATTCCTCACCTTCTCCAGTGCATTTCACAGATGCTTCTGGAACCACATTCCACCAGAAGATACACTAGATCACGATTGGATGGCTTGTATTGGATTTTCTAAAGGAAACAAATAGGAAAAATGAGTGAGGAACTTCAAAAAGCTTAAGGGTTAGGATGAAGTATTTATTAATTTCTCCACTCAGCAATCACTCGTTGCTTTCCTACTGTGTATAAGACACCGGGCAGTGCTGAGAAGACGGGCAATAGAATAATTCAGAGAAGAAAAATT
Source organism: Lepilemur ruficaudatus (assembly GCA_963574885.1). Lineage (NCBI taxonomy): Eukaryota > Metazoa > Chordata > Mammalia > Primates > Lepilemuridae > Lepilemur > Lepilemur ruficaudatus. Next base: position 16,316 of record CAUYRT010055101.1, read on the forward strand.
CCTTATGACAACCTAACTCTACTCCACCCAGCTTTCTTTTTAGTGTAATAAATATTTAATGGAAATGATTATCCAATTATTTCCATATCAATGAATTTTCATTAGACATAAATCATTTACTTGTCAAGCTGGCCAAAAAGGGAGTGGGGGAGGCACCTTATTTTGAGTGGAGAAAGTGAACTTTTCAACTGCAACGCCCAACTCAGAGCCTATAAAAGGTTACCTTTTTGGCTTACTGACACCACGTCCTCTCCGGTGGTGGCCTCCTTGCCCAGGCCATGGATCTCCCAAGCAACAGCATTTCGCTCTCAGTGCGCAACTCTGGACTGTCCCGGCGGCTGTCCTCGCAGAGTGGGATAGCGGGCAGACCCAGGGTCTTGTCTGCTTCCAGTGCTGGAAGTGGCTATGGGGGAAGCGCCTTTGGCTTTGGAGCCAGCCATGGGGGAGGCTTTTCTGCTGCTTCCATGTTTGGTTCTAGTGCTGGCTTTGGTGGTGGCTCTGGAAGCTCCTGGGCTGGAGGACTGGGAAGTTCCTTGGCAGGAGGACTGGGCACTGGTTATGGGATAGCCATGGGGGGAGGTGGCTTGGGAGGGCTAGGGATTGGATTTGGGGGAAGCCCAGGAAATGCCTCTCTAGGTATTATCTCTGGCAATGATGGAGGCCTTCTTTCTGGATCAGAGAAAGAAACCATGCAAAATCTTAATGATAGATTAGCTTCCTACCTGGATAAGGTTCGAGCTCTAGAAGAAGCTAATACTGAGCTAGAAAACAAAATTCGAGAATGGTATGAAACACGAGGCACTGGGACTGGAGACCCCGCGTCACAGGCTGATTACAGTAAATATTACCCACTGATTGAAGATCTCAGGAATAAGGTAAGAAGATGATTCTGGAGAGGATTTGGAAATTATTTTTCTTTTTTACTATTACAGTATTTTACAGTGATAATCACCTGCAACTTAGATATTTTTTTCGATCAGACTATACTTGGTGCAATATTCTCATCCCAGGTTGTTTAGTTCCATTTTATCATTTACCACGAAGTGATTGTATTTCCACCGTCTTACTATAGGAAATGTATGTTTCTTAATTTTTCAATATTATTTGATACATATATTTTCTTAGAAAAGTGACTTAAACTTTTAATAAAATAGCATTTGAACACCACCACTGTAAGCTTTGTGTCAAAAATACATTTGTATAATACTAGTATTTTAGGATTTCACTTTGTGTGTCTCCCCCAATTTTGCCAGATCATTTCTGCCAACATTGGAAATGCCCAGCTCCTCCTGCAGATTGACAACGCAAGACTGGCTGCGGAGGACTTCCGGATGAAGTGAGCACGACACACTGATGACGGCTGACACACCCCGCTATTTCTTCTCATTCCTTATTTTCTTGCCTTCGTTGATAGCAAATATTTCAAATCTCCTGAAGTTCACACGCTCCATGCATTTAGTGTTTTGGTAAATTCAACATGCAGTATTCTAGGAAGTAATTGGAATCAAACACAATTTGCATTAAGTGTCCTTAAATTATAAGTTGCTTAAACCTAGGACTACGGATCACCATATTTGTAATGTGCTATTGACTCAGGATGCCACTGACACCATAATTCCACAATGTCCTCAACTTCAATTTTCAATGTATCAAAATGAATTAATAATTTCTTGCCAAGGGGTTGAGTGAAACTGTCGCTTTCCTGATGACACATACAACTGAAAGATGAACCATGTGCTTATTTCTATAGTCCTACCTCCTTTCCCACGCCTCATCCTCACAGAAATCAGGAAGACATACTAATTTCTTTTCTGATTCACAAAATTTCTACACAGGAAATTGCAGTAGTGATGGTCTTAAGCCTGTAAAATCTTGGTGAAAACTACTAAAGGAGTATCCATGTTTTAAATTCAATCATGAGGAATGTTAAGTAAAAATAGTAACTATTATTTTATGTTCAATTGCTTTTAGAATGCCGTTAGAAACTCCACCTAGAGAGGGCTGCAGCTATTCACACCATGGCAGCCAGCAAAGGGGAGATGCTCCCTTGGCATGCAGTGCTATTGGGGTTCATTGCTGGTAGAAAAGCATCACCTCATAAATTTTTCACTTTTCTTCTCCTTTCCAACTGAGCAGTAAAATATGGGGGGAAAGAGAGGGGTAAGTGCCTCCTATACTGCAATGATGCTATTATTAAATAGTCACACAGATGTATGAATGACACAACCCTAAATATGGCAGGGGCCTTGTTCAAATCGTTGTGCTGATTCCCTCAGTTAAGCTGTTTTGCACTTGGTTTTCAGGTATGAGAACGAGCTGGCCCTGCGTCAGACAGTGGAGGCCGACATCAACGGCCTGCGCCGCGTGCTGGACGAGCTGGCCCTGTCCAAAACCGACCTGGAGATGCAGATCGAGAGCCTGAACGAGGAGCTGGCTTACATGAAGAAGAACCACGAGGAGGTCAGTCCCAGGACAGCCAGACTAAGCTGCCTTTGTTTTTTTCCTCCCAGACCCAAAAATTACAATTCCAAATTTACAAACCTGGAGTTAGGACAAATACGGAGGATACTTTATCTCATCTCCCTGCTAAAATGGCCATTTCTTTTGGATTTCGGTGTGTATGCGTGTGTGGTACACAGTGTGATACACACAGAGAGAGAACTCGGATGTGCCACAGTGTGTATACAGCAGGCTGGTGTGAATGACACTGACAGTAGGTTTCCAAAGTAGTGTCCACTGAGTTTTCAATGACTGCTGTACAAACGGTGTGCAAACCTAGGTACTGTTTGCAGCCTGCGCTTTGGCAGCTGTAGGTGAAACCCCCTACAGGGACCGTACTCCAGGCCTTCTTTCATGTAAAGGCTGTGGACCCTCAACAAGCAGAGCCAACTTAACCATCAGGCACAGTAGGCAGAGCCCCTAGGGCCTGTAATAATTGTAGGGACCCATAGAATATGCCTTAAGGTATAAAATCAGAAGAAAAATATGAATTTTTAGGTAAAAATGTTTTAATATATTGTATTAATATATTTATCTTTATACCAAATGCAGTCATAAAATAGCATTTTTAATATATTTTTGTGGAGAGAAAGGCCCAGGATGGCAAAAGTATCTAGGGGCCATAAAAAGTCACAATGGGCTCCTGAAAGCCCCCTCTCTCTCACGTGCTGTCCCCAGGAGCTCCAAAGCTTCCGAGTGGGGGGCCCAGGCGAGGTCAGCGTCGAAATGGACGCTGCCCCCGGAGTGGACCTCACCAGGCTCCTCAATGACATGAGGGCGCAGTACGAAACCATCGCTGAGCAGAATCGGAAGGACGCGGAAGCCTGGTTCATTGAAAAGGTAAGACAAATAAAAGCAGAAGGCTTTGATGACATTTGCAGAAAGAACCCTGAGCGAGCGCGGCGCTCGCGTCCCATCTGCTGTTTGCTGTTGCAGAGCGGGGAGCTCAGGAAGGAGATCAGCACCAACACCGAGCAGCTTCAGTCCAGCAAGAGCGAGGTCACCGACCTGCGGCGCGCTGTGCAAAACCTGGAGATCGAGCTCCAGTCCCAGCTCGCCATGGTAGGCTCGCGCGCGCAAAGACGCGGCATCATTCCAACTTCCCAAGAAAACGTCGCAGCCAAAAAGGACGTTAGACCGCTGGCTGCCTCCTCTTTTCAGTCCCTTCCATTGTTATGTCTGTACCATTTCCCTCCCGCGTGCAGAAGAAATCCCTGGAGGACTCGTTGGCCGAGGCCGAGGGTGAGTACTGCGGCCAGCTGTCCCAGGTGCAGCAGCTCATCGGCAGCCTGGAGGCGCAGCTGCTCCAGGTGCGCGCGGACGCCGAGCGCCAGAACGCCGACCACCAGCGGCTGCTGGACGCCAAGGCCCGCCTGGAGCTGGAGATTGAGACCTACCGCCGCCTGCTGGACGGGGAGGCCCAAGGGTGAATAGACACCAGGCTGACAATACCCTCAGGGGCTGACGGACAATGGACACCAGATGCAGGTTTTGCTGCAATAGAAGGAATGGTTCTTCAGTTGACAGAAAACCACCAATCTAGTAAAGATATGCCTCGGCTTTGTTTGCTATATGCTCTACACTTTGCAAAGTGTTTTTTTTTTTTTTTTTTTTTTTTTGAGACAGAGTCTCACTCTGTTGCCCGGGCTAGAGTGAGTGCCGTGGCGTCAGCCTAGCCCACAGCAACCTCAAACTCCTGGACTCAAATGATCCTTCTGCCTCAGCCTCCCAAGTAGCTGGGACTACAGGCATGCACCACCATGCCCGGCTAATTTTTTGTATATATATTTTTAGTTGGCTAATTAATTTCTTTCTATTTATAGTAGAGACGGGGTCTCGCTCTTGCTCAGGCTGGTCTCGAACTCCTGACCTTGAGCGATCCGCCCGCCTTGGCCTCCCAGAGTGCTAGGATTACAGGCGTGAACCACTGCGCCCGGCTGATGTTCCAACTTTTAATATGGGGAAAAGAATGAATGAAAAGGACCATAAAAAAAAATAGTTCAATACAGACAATTCTACAGTCAATGGAACACAAAACAGAAACCACAAGATTTGGCCTATAGAAGACAGAGAGGAAAGCCATTATCAGGGAAGACAAAAGAAGGACTTTGTTTTGCAAGTGTTATCCAATTCGTATTTAATATTTCAACCTCAGCATTTCAAAGCTGGTCAAATATCAACAATAATATTGCCACACCTCCCCCAAACGATTCATTTTCTTTATATATTGCTAGCTGCTTAAATCCCCAAGCAAATCCTTGTTTCTCTATTCCTGGATTTAAGTCTTTTTTTTTTTTTTTTTTTTTTTTGAGACTCACTAGTATAGTAGAGACGAGGTCTCACTCTTGCTCAGGCTGGTTTCAAACTCCTGACCTTGAGCGATCCTCCCAACTCGGCCTCCCAGAGTGCTGGTATTACAGGCGTGAGCCACCGCGCCTGGCCTGGATTTAAGTCTTAATACATATTCTGCTTTACCCAGGCCACACCCAGAAATGGACACTGAGCTTTCACCCTCCGCACAAAAGAGGCCTGGGTTGTCCTGCCCAGGGCGCGTTCTAGGAGCTTTACTGCCTCGCTCGCCACCCGCCCCCACCGCCCTTCCCGCAGCGCTGGCCGGCGACACCTGCCAATGCTACTCTTCTGGGCCTCCCCGCATCCCACGTTCCCCGTGTGCAGGAAAGGGTCTTTTCTTCCCGCCAGTCTCTGTTTGGATAAGGAAGTCATTGTCTTTTTTGCTACCACGACCGACACACCAAAGCCTTCTGGGGAGCAGGGTGGGGACCCCACTGTCTCAGCTCGGGGCAGAGGCCGCGTTCTCGCAGGGGCCTGTGCCCAGCTGCCAGGCGCGCAGCGGCTTCTGCACTGTCGCCTGGGGAACGAAGGGCACGAGGCAACTCTGCTCGGCCGCGCTGCGGGCGCCCTGGACTCGGGGCAGTCCCCGCCAGCGCGACCCGGAGCTGGGGGCAACCGGACTCCGCGGCGAGCCCGCGGCCCTGCCCTCTCCCATCCTTCCCCTCCTGAGCCGGTGGCGCGCGTCTGGGCCTCCGCCCAAGCCGCGGCCAGAGACTGGGCGGGGCCGGCGCGCGCAGCCAATCCGGGCCGCCCCCCGCGCTCCGCCCCCCGCGCTCCCCAGCTCCGCCCCGGCCTCGCGGCGCGAGCGGCCTGCGGGGAGCTGCGTGCACTGCCGGGGCAGCGAGCGGAACCGGGCTGCCGCCGCCGCCGCCGCCGCTCGCCATGTCCTCCCCGGGGCCGCGGCAGCCCCCGGCAGAGGCTCCGCCCTGGCCCGCGCTACTGCTCTGCGGCCTCGTCGCGCTGCTCGGCTGGAGCTGGCTGCGGTGGCGCCGGGCACCGGGCCTCCCCCCGGGGCCCACGCCCTGGCCCCTGGTGGGCAACTTCGGCTACGTGCTGCTGCCCCCCTTCCTGCGGCGGCAGCGCTGTCCCGGCTTCCGCGCGAGGGCCGCGGGCAGGGATGCCGCGGCGCTGGCCCCGCAGGTGCTCCTGGCTGAGCTGGCCCGCGTGTACGGCAACGTCTTCAGCTTCTTCATCGGCCACCACCTGGTGGTGGTCCTCAACGACTTCCACAGCGTGCGCGAGGCCCTGGTGCAGCAAGCGGAGGTCTTCAGCGACCGCCCGCGGGTGCCGCTCGTCTCCATCGTCACCAAGGAGAAGGGTGAGCCGGGCTGGGGCTGCGCACGCGATGTGCGGGTGGGCGTCCAGGTGCGCCGGGGCCGCGTGTCCGCGACCTTGCCAGCTGCGCACCAGTCCCGCCTGTGTCCTGCACTAACGGGTGGTGGTTGCGGCGACGCCACCCCTTCTTGGTGTCTTTAAGATCCGCTGGAGCAGTGACAGACCGTGACTCCTTCAAATTCCAAGATCAGAAGTAGGAGACCTACGGAGAAGTCGGGAAGTGGAGGGAGGGTGACAGAGGCAGGTGAGGACAACAAGGTGTGAAGCCAGGCTCCGTCTTTCCGGGCGGATTCTCTACTTCCCTCAAGCTTCAGGTTGTGACACCGCAGAGAAACTTTGGCCACGTTAGAGAAAAATATTCTTTTCATCTTGTGAGTTCTGATTGCAAGAGTTTAAGATGCTGTTTTCCAGTAAGATAGGAAGTCCCGAAAATTCGGTAGGAGCCTGTTTCTTGCCAAACACTGGTTCACAGCGTCTGTGGGGATTCCTGCTCATGGGAGTCTAAATTGGGTATTTTTGTGGTTTAGAAAACATGTAATCTGCTGCGGTGGAGTAGCCAATTTACCCTTCTCTAACTCCCTTTGTTTCTTAGTTTTCTCCGTTGTGTTACTGGCTGGCCGAGGTCTCAGACTTGAGTCTCTCCTGCCTACCAGTCGGGTGTCAATTTAAATGCCTTTTCCTCAGGGGACTCTCTTCTCGCTGCCTCAGGGAGTAGGTTGGGCTCTCTGGTCAGGGCCAGGTTCATTGCACAAGCACTTTACAAAACTGAAGCTACATAATTTCGTGACCTTGGGCCTGGAGGTGTGTTTTCATCACTGGACTGAGTGACATCTAGGAGGACACAGTCATGACTGCCTGGCACATAGTAGGAGCTCAACAAGGATTTATTAAGTAAATGGACTGCTCTTTCCTGTACCTGGAACATGGCATGCAGAGATCCAGGCTTTGTGGAGTCTGATAAAGCCAGAGTTTTGCATCAGGATTTTAAACTCATTGTAACGATGGTCATAATACTGTAAATGTCCCACTGAAAAGCAAATGCCACAGTTCACACCTCCCGCTCTGCATGCCTTCACACACACTGCATCCACCTGGACTTGTCTTAGCATCTCATGGCTGCCCAGAGTTCTACCTGCTTTTCCTTTTTTTAACATTGTGGTGAAATACACATAACAAAATTTAACATCTTAACCATTTTTAAGCACACAGTTTAGTGGCATTAGGTACATTCACGTTGCTGCACATACTCCAGGTACCTCATATGAATGGAGTCATACAGTCTTTGTCCTTTTGTGGTTGATGTATTTCATTTAGCATAATGTCTTTAAGGTTCACCCATGTTGTAGCATGTGTGAAAATTTCCTTTTGAAGACTGAATAATATCCCATTGTACGTACAGTCATCTCTTGGTATCCATGGGGGATTGGTTTCAGGACTGCCTGTGGATAACAGCACCTGAGGATGTCCAAGTCCCTGGTATAAAATGGTGTAGTGTTGGCATATAACTTAAGCACATGCTCCTGCATACTTTAAATCACCTCTAGATTACGTATAATATCGAACATAATGCTATTTAAATAGTTATTATACTGTATTGATTAGGGAATAATGAGTTTTTATAAGTCTGCAAAATGTTCAGTAGAGATGCAATTTTTTGTGATCCAAAATTGGTTGAACCCACAGATGCATACAGAGGGTCGACTGTATATATTACATTTTATTTACCCATTCATCTATCAGTGGACACTCAGGTGCTTTTACCTTTGGGCTATTGTGAATAATGCTGCTCTGAACAGGGGGGAGTACAACACAGCTGTTTGAATCTCTGCTTTCAGTGATTTTGGGTGTACACGCAGAAGTAAAATTCCTTGATCGTGTGATAAATCTGTGTTTAATTGTTTGAGGAATTGCTGTGCTGTTTTCCACAGTGGCTGTACCATTTTACATTTCCACCATCAATGCACAGGGCTCCCAGTTTCTCCACATCCTCACCAACACTTGTGTTTTCATGGTCACCTCTTTGAGAATGTGTTTCCCAACATGCTTCTCTTACGCACAGGTCGGGATGAACTTCCCTTCTCTCTATGATGCTACTGTTTCATTTTAAGACCTACCCCAAGCCCTTCCAGTCAGTCCACAAGTCTTGTCAATTTCTACTGCAGGTACATGTCCTGCATCCATCCACTTTTCTCCATTTCCACCGCTAGCACCCTCATTCAAGCTACCATCATTTCTCATCTTATACTTCAGAAGCCTCTTAAATAGCCTGCTTGCTTCTACTCTAGTCTTTTGTCCACAGAGAAGCCAAAAGGATCTCGTAAATAAAGCATGACTTGAACCATGTAGCTCTCCAGTTGAAACTGATCACCTCCCTACTCCATGGGTGACGTACTGTGCCCTGAAGAATGGCCCCTGCCTGCCTTCCTGCCTTTCTCTCTGTCTGCCCTCCCTTATACATTTCAACGTGGCCTTCCTGCTCTGGACACACTGGGCTGATTCCACCATGCAAGATAAAAAGTTGCTTCTAGACAAAGATGGGCCTCTTGAAGGGCTTCACTTTGGGTGAAAGACAAAGAATATTCAACAAACCTGGCCACCAGCAAAAGAAAACAAGGAAATTTTTCTGCCTTTGCTTGGATCCCAGCAGAGAAAATTATTTTGCTCTCCCGCCACCTCCCGTCTAAATTGCAACTACGTACTTGACTCTGCTAGCTTGGTACCAAAGCAGCCGTAGAACATATGTAAGCAGATGCCTGTGTTCCAGTGAAGCTTTTTTTATAGACCCTGAGGTTTGAATTTCATGATTTTCACATATCACAAAATATTCTTCTGTTGATATTTTTTCGCAACCATTTATAAATATGAAAACTAGTCTTAGTCCTTTGGCCATAGCAAAAGAGGTGGGAGGCTGGAGTTGGCCTGTGGGTTGTAGTTTGCTGACCACTCAAGTAGACATTAAATAAGAATGTTAAAATGTAAGGATGAGCATTCACCCTGTTTTTCTCAACCCAAAAGAAAGCAGGAAAGGAGGGGGGTAAAAGAATGAACAGCAGATAAATAGAAAGCTTAAAATAATATGTTAGAAATAAATTAGTAATTAGGATAAATGTAAAGGGACCAAACTTAATGGCTAAGGACAGATTGCCAGAATGGATTTTTAAAAATCCAATTACATGTTTTAAACATAATCCCTCTCCCCCTAAAAAAGAAGCATACTCCCAACATAAGCATACTGAAAAGTTCGAAATAAAGGAAATGTTTATACAGTACGAACAAAATACTTTTAAAAAGAAAAGCTGCTGTCTTTTTGACAAAATATACTTTGTCATACTTCCTTGTAAGAATAAGAAGGGCATTACATGATAAAAGAAGCCTTTTTTAAACCGGGAAGATATAATAATTCTAATTCTTTGACATCTAGCACATATATGTACCTAACAACATAAACAGATACATAGATATATAAATCTATATAGCTACATTGATATTTATCTACATATAGCACAAACTTACAGCACTACAAAGAGAAATTGAGAAATCCACTATTACAGCAAAATATTTTAACATAGATATCTGAATGGTTCAGAGAGTGAGTAGATAAAAGTTTGGGAAGGATACAGAAGATTCAATTCCAACAGTTATTAAGCTTTCTTTATTGAACATATAGAAAACCCTATGCCCCCAAAATTACTTGGATAAACACTCTGCTCAACTTTACTTGGAAATCTTATTAAAATTGGCCCCATACTAGGCTAAAAATCAAGCCTCATCAAATGTTAAAAATCAGCATAAGACAAATTAACCTAGGTAGCAAAAAAGATTCATAATAGAAAAAAAAATTAAACTTAAAACTAAATAATGAAAATACATGCACACAATACCAGAGGCAAACATAGAGCTTTAAGTTACTTATTAAGATGAAAGTCTGAGATTGACCAATGGAACAGAACAGAGAACCCAGATATAAAACCATCCTCATATAGCCATCTAATCTTTGACAAAGCAAAAAAAACATACACTGGGGAAAAGAATCCTTATTCAATAAATGGTGCTGGGAAAACTGGATAGCCACATGTAGAAGACTGAAGCAGGATCCACACCTTTCACCTCTCACAAAAATCAACTCACGCTGGGTAACAGACTTGAAC
>CAUYRT010055103.1:0-61293 GCA_963574885.1 Lepilemur ruficaudatus
CTTTTTCCATTATCTACTTCCTCCAGCCCGGGATCTTAGGGCAGGACTTTCTGGAATCTGTTGAGGCTGTTTTTCGTCTTAAGAACAACTTTTCTGCTTCCTCAATCTTGAGACAAAGGACATTCCATTACTTATTAACTATTCTACTTATTCAAGCCTATACTAAGGGACAATTGGTGCACTTAAGATGGGAGAGCTACACCTAGGGGCAGTTGCTATGTCACCAAGGACCCCAGTGTTCTGGGCAGCAAGCACTTCCCCAAAGGCTCCTGTTTTCAGAACAGCTCCCCACAGCATTATGCTGCTGCTTGCTGGCCTGAGGCCTCTGTCCAGGGGCTCAGATTAAGCAGCGGGGAGGCTGTGCTGCTCTGTTTGGTGAACCCACATCTAATCTTCTGGTGTAGACTGTGTGCCATGAAAACTTGAAAGTATGAAAGGGGGGAGATGTTCAGTACTTAACTCCTCTATGAGCAGCATTATAAGAAATTTGAAAAATAGGTTTGTTGATTTTGTGAAATTTTTTTTTCACCCGACCTTTCAGAAAGGCATAGAAGTGCTTTTTCTTCAGAGTTGGATGAGTGGTTTTGAATTTCAAGAAGAATATGTCTTGATAAAACCTCAGGGATATTAATTTGATAATATTCTATAGTAGTTTGTCCTCCTCTGTGTTCTCTTTAATGACCAAAAAATAAGAGTAAAGGCATAGGATGTTTGTGCAGGTCCTAGAGTTTCAATTTCTTCTCCATTGAAAGAGCATTTCAGGATGTAAAAAATCAAGAGAAGATATCACCAGCAACACTAATATCTAACATGTTGAAGGTACACTGGGCACCACTTGTACATGTGTTCTCCCATTGAATCTTTACAGCTGGGCTACAAAGTAAGTACTAACTTTCCAATGTTATGAGTTAGGAAACTAAAGTTCAGAGAGATTTGGAAATTTTCTCGAGGTCATATGATGCTAGGAGTCAATTTTCAAACTCACATTTCTCTGGCCTCCAAGCCATTGCTCAATATGTTGCCCAGAATCAAAAACATCACCATTATCAAGAAGCAGCTTTGCTACATATAACTTTGAGCTATTGGAAAATTACAACAAAAATATGTTTTCTCAAATTGGAACTTTATAATGTAAATAGAGAGTGTGGGTGTGGATAAGTGCATGCAAAGCAGGCTGACAGGTCCTGGCATAGGATTTTATTATTTCATCAGACACTAATCTTACCCTTTTAGTAAAGTGTTTCATGGGACAAGGAGAACAATGTTTTACTTTCCTGTCAAATAAATTTATAGGTAATAAAAAAGGAAAGACTAGAAATTGAAATTTTTAAAATAAAATTAATACATGCTTATCATTTTAAGTATATGAAAAGTTAGGAACAGTAATAAAAATAAAATATTAAAAATAAAAATCACCCATAATCTCATGAATAAATTGATTATTTCTATTGTTTTTGCATAGCTAATATCACATTGTATTTGTAATTTTTATTCAACACTTATAATTTTCCTAGAAATTAAGCATCCTTCCACATCTTTAATAATTTTTTTGTAAACAATTTTAATGGCTTCTTTATTTTCCATCATGTGGATGTATCATAATTGAATTAGTCTTTCTCTTAATTTTAACATCTAGATTATTTCCACTTTCTCCCTAATTTTTATAAATAACACAGTGAAGAGCATATACATTTTATTTATATATAATTTCAAACAGAGTAATTATTGCAAGATTGTTACAAGGAATGTAATGTGCCTTTTACCCAGATTTATTAATACTAATTATTTATGTGTTGACTCATTTGCTGTATCATTCTCTTTCTCTCTTGCACACATGTACACACACATATGTGAATATTTTTTTTTCTGAACTATTTGAGGGTAAACTGTCCCTTTGCCCTTTAACACCTTAGTGCCTATTTACTACAAACAAGAACATTCTCTTATATAACAATGGCATAATTTTCAAAGTTTGAAAATTTAATATTGATATAATGCTATTATCTAGTTTCTAGTTCATTTACGAATTCTTTTTTGCCCCCAGCCTAGAACCTAATCCAGCACAGTGAAGAACATTTTTACATGTGAAGTTTTATTTGAAATTTATGATTACCTCCTTAGGCTAGATTCCTAAAAAGAGGATTATTGGGTAATTAGACATAGACATGTTTATTATGGCTGTTGATACAAGTTGCTGAAAGTGGTAGCTATCTGACCAGTTGTGACTGGACCTAAGTGTCCCTGGAGTGGCACAGATTGAATCAATGACTGCTCTGATGTGTATTAGGGAAACTCAGCTTCCTGAACTGCAGGTGGGCTTAAATAGTCCTAAAGTATAAAGTGATATGTAATTGTTATGTGTATTACTGTATATGCTTAGGGATAAGGAAAAACTTCTGGGCTATGTTCACTTTTTATGAAGATAAAATTTAGGGTGAAACTTTATGGGTGGACAAGAATATATGTGGGGAATGTATGAGATTGCCCTGAATCTATGTGTGTGAATGCTGTGGCATAACAGCCAGATACAGGGTTAGAAGTCGAAGCACAAAGAACACTGAGCAGAGAAAGACATTCTGGGTCAGTGGTAGAGATTTTGGGGAAAAAAATTTTAAAATATGTTGAAGGAGTAACTAAAGATATCTTAGGCAAACCAGGAACACAATCAAACATACACCTTGAAAATCATTAATTGATTCTTTACCTTTCATCTAAAAAAATAATATTGTGCCTTTTATATGTCAAGCATTGTCTTGGTGATATATATACAGTGAGGAATAAGGTAGATATGATCTTTTGTTCTCATGGGCTTACAGTCTAGGTGGGAAAATGATAAACATGATATGCGCCATCATTTAATCAGTTGCATTAAGGCTAGGAAGAAACTCACTGGTGCACTGAGAGTTTACAAGAGGGGACCACTGCTAATCAGGGATGTGGGGCAGCTGATAGAAGGTTTAGGGTAGAAGAGGATTCCAAACAGAGGAAACAGGAAAGGTTTTACAATTTTATTCTTATTTCAGGTGATGTGCAGGGTTAAAGAAATAAATCTAGGATTCAAAGTATGTGAAATATATGCATTCAGTCACTGAATACACTTATTAAGTATCTATCATGCTCTTATTACATGCTGATGTTGGGAACACAAAAGACACAGTTTCGAATTCAAAGAGCTCTCAGAGAACTTGACCCCAAAGGAAACAAATACCCCACTCAGAGCTGCCTGCACAAGACACTGATTTCTTTTGGGGGCGGGAGAGAGGACTTCTGCCTGGAAAACTGGTGCCAGGAGTAGATGAGCCAGCAGGTGGTGAAAACCTGAGGGAACGGCAAGCGTGCTCCTACAGGGGAGAGCGTATTTGGTCTTGGAAAAGGTGTGATCAGCACCAACACAGCCATATGGAAAACGGTGAGCGAAATCTGGGCAATATCCTCAGCTCCAACTGTGTCCAATCTGCGGCATATATACAAAATCTGTCATAAGCCCAGTCCTACCTATGGCTTCGTCCAAATAAATGCAGAATTTTCTTTCTTTTCTCTCAAAGGCATGGTGCAGGTCAAGGAATGTGGAAATGGAGATATGACCTTTGGCACTGACACCATCTTTAATGGCTATCTCTGCAGCTCCTGGAGGTTGGAGCCAGGCAGCAGATTCACCCTTGAGGATGATCCACCCATGAGGACATTCATGGGACAGGCTGTGAGGCATTTCAGGAGCTTAGAGGTTAAGAGAAGGAGAAAGACGGAGTTCTCAGTGCACCGATGTCTTGAGTTTTAGAAGCAGAATAAGGAATCAGAGACTAAATAGTTAAAGAACAAGTCGTTTTAAGCATTAATAAAATACTATGTACTCTAAGTATTTTATGAGCAAAAATGCAGTTCAGAAAAGCAGATTTGGTGCTGCGCTAAATGTTTTAATTTTTTTTTTATATGCTCCACATTAGAGCTTGCATTTTCTCATACCTCCAAGGCACAGTCTTTTATGGCTTTGGAGATAAAAGATTTACATTTAAATCCTGCTTTCCCCATGCCACATTCTAACAATAGCATTTTAAGTTGTACTGTTCACCCAAAGGTCAGAACGCCTTTTTTTTTTTAAGTCTACATATGCTACTATTGTAGCCGAGTGAGGAAATACTTTTAGCTTTGAATGTCTACATATTATTTATAGTTTATGTAAAATGAAATACAAGCACCAAAACTTTCACAACAAAATGGAAACAAGGAAGGTCATCCTGGGACTGTTGTGGAAAGCAAGGACATTACATAAGTACAGGACCCTGAACCTAGACAGTATTTATTTCCTTTTAAAGGATCAGTTCTTTTTGGGGGCCACCTGTGTGCCACCAGGTGACTGTGTTCCAAGCTAATAGGTTCTCCTGAATGGCAAGAGATGAACAATCAAACAAGACTCTTCTATTTCATTATTGCCTTGAAATTGATTTTAGAGTTCCTATTTTTTCCTTTATTCTTTTTTCCTTTGCTACAGAAGATGGCAGGAGGAAAACAAAGCAAAACAAAAAAGTCATCTAGTAAACATGATTTGGAAATGGAGTCATGGACCATCTTGTTGCTATCATTAACACTCGTGCCAAAGTCCATCCACCATACTGCTGAGAAAGCTGGAAGGAGGCGGGCAGCATGGGGCGCATAGACGTTCATGATCCCGTGTCATTGCATTCAGGACTCTTTGGGGGCAACTCTTACAGGCAAACTAATTGAATTTTACCTTTAATCCTGGAATTACAACTCAGTCTGTGTTTTTAAAATGGGACTCATAAGACATAAATGGGAGGATAACTTGTTTCTGATTCCGAATCTGAACTAAAATGTCTATGAGGAGCCTGTATCCAACTTTTGTACCTACACATAGACTGTCTTTCTATCAACTGGAGGTGCAGAGTGGACCAAAGAATGAGGGTATATTTCCAAGAGGCAAAAAAGAACTGAGAAGCTAAATACTTAATCAAAATTGACCTTTGCGTTAAGGAATGAAATGAGGAGGACCTGAGCACTTTAGTGAAAGAGTAAAAACAAAGAAACTCAAAGACAGGCTATACCAGACACAAGATAAAGAAGCATCATTTAAAAAATTGTATGATTTGTACTTTGTTAGTTCTTGTGCTTATTATTTTTTAGTAAATAAGACTTGAGAGTTGTTTTTCATTAGGTATGTGGGCAATTGGCTGCTTCTATTAACAAGAATGGGCCAAGTTCCTCTATTTTGGGGTATTCTTAGGGTAAAAATCAACTGCAAACTAGACATAGTTCATTCCTTTGTTTTCAGTGAAACGTGGTACCAGGGGGTGCCCATGACGACATGAAGTGAGAATTTGACCTGTAACAGTTACTCCAAGCCTTCTTCCACTTTAGTATCTTCCAGCTAAATGATCTTTTAAAAAGAATCTGCTAAGCTAGAAAAGGAAACCACTTTGTCTACTTTGGGCAATTGGTAATACAGTACTTCATCTCAAAGGAATGTGGAGGGAATATTTAAACTGTAATGTTTTTACAGGCAGAGAGCTTCACAAGGACGTGGAAGGTCAAGCCTGTATTGATACTCACTCTTTTCAGTGTAATGCTGTCTAGAATAGTCCAGTGAAAATGCTATTTAATAACTGGTTCTGGTGGGACATCACTTCATAGTCCCATCTAACAAAACCACTATCTTTTCCGATTAGAGAAAATTTTTATTTATTCAGAGTTGCAGAGTGCTACCTGGGGACAGCCCTAGGCAAACCATAAAGTTGAAGAATTTTGCCTTTAGTATTGTCTGACCTTCCCCACTCTCCCCTCTCCTGCTTTATTCCCCATCTTCTTATCTTCCCTTCTACCCATCCCAAATATCTGATGTTCTTGAGGACTTTCCTTTACTTTTTCCTGCCTAAAACTTACTCTCAAGATGGCATTCAAAATGTCATTTGCACCTGAGTGTAGAATTGAACCAACTCTAATTTCTTCCCTCTGATTTTTTTTTAATATATATTTTATGTTCCCTAACTTAGCCCTTTGTAAAGCCATTCAGGCATAAGCCAGTGATTAGAAACATTTTAGCCATTGAAAATAGACGACTTGATGGCACATGGAAATCATACTATCTGTATGTTCCTTACTCCAGCCTAAATTCCTCAGAATAGAAATTATGTATATTTTGTGGCATCACAAGAGCCCAAGAAACATCTATGGTATTTATTTGTCCCTGAATTGCTTAAGAGATATCACTTATTTGAATAATGGCAAGCATTTTCCAGGTGACTAAAAACAGAATTCCCAAGCTCTCAGAGGGTATGGGTATTATACGATCCTTACCAGACCTATGCATATCCCCACAATGGAGCAAGCACGGTAGATATTGGCATTTTTGTCTACGTAGCATCCCCTTTGCGTTCCACCCTGCTTCCACTTTCAATCCATGATTACAACTGAGAGTGAGGCACATAACCTAAAGTTGGGAACTCAGGTTATTTTATCCCTCTGACATAAACAGATGGGTTTCTGAACAATAATTTGACCCAAATTGACAAGTGAGATTCATCCCCTAAAATTTAGTTGCCTTTTACTAGAAGACACTATCTTTCACTAGAACTGATAACTGCAAGGATAATGAAAGCTTAGAACCACCTGCAGCCATCTCATGGGAGAAGTGTGCGTAAGAATGAAGCCAACACAAAGCAAAGCGGAAGAGAAGACAGTGAGACATGTATCCTAGTGATGTTTCAGCCTTTGTACAGAGTCAGACTTGAAGTCAGCCACACCTCTGAGCTCCTCGATACATTCAAGTCTTAAATTAGTGTGCATGGGTTTTTATCATTTGTAACCAAAGTACTACTTCACCAGGGATGTCATCAGGAACCTATCCATGAAGATACCAAACAACGGATTACAGCCTGGGACAGGGAACAGATACAATTGCTGAAGCCAAACTCAAGGTGACATTGACGCTACCCTTTGTGGAGTGTCTGTCTCATGACAGATGATTGTAATGTTACAGACACATGCCCTCTTACACCCCATCTCTGGCTTTTCACTGATAGGTGATTCCTGATTGACAGTAGAGACACATTCTTAGAGTGGACAGCAAAACGGAATGTGACACCAAGCTATTTTTTCTCCTCAGTTATTTAATAGTGCTGATTGAGCTGGTTCCTCTTTGTCAAGTGTCATTCAAAAATCACCCAATTGTTGGTCCACCCTTGCTTGGTTGTTGAGGAGAATGCCATGTGGGCTAGAATCAAAACCTTGCTGAAATTTGTCTATTTTACATCTGTCCCTGGCTGGGAGCTTAATGAGATGCATGGCATAATGAGATGTGTGTCTGGAGTGTGTAATGAGATTCTTGATTCAAGTGTCTAATGAAGCCTATAGCCTAATGAAATGTATAGCATAATGAGATGCATGGCTTGAATGTATAGTACAGATTTGAAAGTCCTTTTAAAAAATATCATTAGACATGCAAAAGTTTCTCACATATGCATAAGCCCCACCCTCATTTTTTGGGGATTTTTAGTTTATAATTTCTCAATGCTTTTGTCATCTTCATCACCACTACTTCCTACATCCAAAGCTAAGAGAACACAAGCACTGGCCTTCACCATATATAATGAGTAGTCTGAAAACACAGCATAGACATTTTTGCCTCTTGAAGAGAGAAAATCATATCTTTGTTCTTTTCCATTCACTTTCTGATTTTTTAATATAACCAACTATACCAATGAGCAATTGTCTAAAAAAATACCTAAAACTTCATGGCTTAAAACAATAAAGATTTATCACACTTGATGAGCTTATGAGTCAGCTGGGTGATTTTGTTAGACTAGACACAGGGCACCCATATGTTTCCTATGAGCTACGGGTCAGGTAGAGTCTCTAATGATACTGATTGGGCTCTCTTGCATCTCTGCAGGTCAGCTGCCTATAGGTTTGTAGAGGAAGACATTGATTGGGGCAGTTAAGATCTCCCAACGGCTAGCAACCATCTATGACTTAATCCAATGGCAGAGTCAGGACACCAAAAGGAAGATGGGAAGCCTGCAGGGAATATAACACATATGCTCCAGACTGCCACACTGTCACTTCAACCATTTTATTTTGAGACAAAACAAGCCACAAGGCCATCCCATAAGCAAGGGATGAAGAAACACAGGCGCAACTTGGAAATATTGCAGATTTAGTTCCAAGACCGCCACAATAAAGCAAATATCACAATAGAGCAAATAACACGATTTTTTTAGTGTCCCAGTGCATATAAAATTATGTTTACACTGTACTGGAGTCTATTAAGTGTTCAATAGCATTATGTCTTAAAAAATCAAGGTATATATCTTAATTAAAAATATATTGATAAAATATGCTAATGATAATCTGGGCATTCAGCAAGCATAATCTCTTGACTGGCAGAGGGTCTGCCCTCAGTGTTGATGGCTGCTGACTGATCAGGCTGGTGGTTGTTGAAAGTTGCATTTTCTTAAAATAAGACATCAACAAAGTTTGCTCTTTGAAGAGTTGACTCTTCCTTTCACAAAAGATTTATCTGTAGCATGCAATGCTGTTTGATAATATTTTACCCACAGTAGAACATCTATCAAAATTTTGGAGTGGATTTTCTCAAAACCTGCTGCTGCTTTATCAACTACGTTTATGTAATATTCCAAATCCTCTGCTGTCATTTCAACAATGTTTATAGCATCTTCACCAGGAGTAGATTCCGCCTCAAGAGACCACTTTCTTTGTGCATCCGTAAGAAGCAACTGCTCATTCCTTAAAGTTTTGTCATGAGACAGCAACAATTCAATCACATTTTCAGGTTCCACATCTAACTCTAGTACTCTTGCTATTTTCATCACATCTGCAGTTACTTCCTCCACTAAAGTCTTGAAGCCCTCAAAGTCATTCATGAAGGCTGGAATCAACTTCTTCTAAACTCTTGTTAATGTTGGTATTTTGACCTCCTACCATGAATCATGAATGTTCTTAATGGCATTTGGAATAGTGAATACTTTACACAAGGCTTTCAATTCACTTTGGCCAGATCCATCAGAGGAATCATTATCTATGGCTGCTTTAACCTTACAGAATGTATCTCTTAAAAGACAAGACTTGAAAGTAGAACTTACTCCTTGATCTGTGGGTTTCAGAATGAATGGTGTGTTATCAAGCAGGAAAACATTGCTTTCCTTGTACATCTCTATCAGAGCCTTTAGGTGACCAGGTGCATTGTCAGTGAGCAGTAATAATTGGAAAATCTTTTTTTCTGTGCAGTAGGTCACAACAATGGGCTTAAAATATTTAGTAAATGATGCTGTAAACAGATGTGGTGTCATCCAGGCTTTATTGTTTCATTTACAGAGCACCCTGAAGAGCAAATTTAGCATAATTCTTAGTGGTCCTAGGATTTTCAGAATGGTAAACAAGCATTGGCATCAACTTAAGGTCATCTACTGCATTATCCCCTAACAAGAAAGACAGCCTGTTATTTGAAGCATTGAAACCTATCACTAACATATCCTCTCTAGCTATGAAAGTCCTAGATGGCATCTTCTTCCAATAAAACTGTTTTGTCTATATTGAAAAAACTCTGTTTAGTGTAGCCAACTTCATCAATTATTTTAGCTAGATCTTCTGGATCACTTTCTGCAGTTTCTGCAATACATTGATACTTGATGCTTCGCCTTGCATTTTTTTAGTATGAAGAGAGCTTCTTTCCATAATTCTTATGTTATGGATACCTCATGAAACATCTTCTGCTTCGTTCAAACTTAGCTTCTGTAGTTTCCTCACATCGCTCAGATCTCATAGAATTGAAGAAAGTTAGGTCCTTATTGTGGATTAGGCTTTGGCTTAAGGGAACGTTGTGGCTAGTTTGTTATTCTATCCGGATCTCTAAAACTTTCTGCCCATCGGCAATAAGACTGTTTTGCTTTCTTATCATTCGTGTGTTCACTGGAGTAGCACTTTTAATTTCCTTCAAGAACTTTTCCTTTGCATTCACAACTTGGCTAACTATTTGGCTCAAGAGGCCTAGCTTTTGGCATATGTTGGCTTTCAACATGCCTTCCTAAGCTTAATCATTTCTAACTTTCGATTCAAAGTGAGAGATGTGCAACTCTTTCTTTCATTTGAACACTTAGAGACTATCTTAGGGTTATGAATTGGCTTAATTTCTGTATCTATATTGTTGTGTCTCAGAAAATAGAGGGGCCCGAGGAGAGGAAAAGAAATATAGGACTGGCTGGGTGGTAGAGCAGTCAAAATACATACATTTATTAAGTTCTCCATCATATATTGGTGTGGTTCTTGGTGACCCCCAAACAATTACAATAGTAATATCAAAGATCACTGATCACAGGTCACCATAACAGATATAATAATAATGAAAAGTTTGAAATATGGAGAGAATTACCAAAATATGACACACAAGCATGGTATGAGAACATACTACGGGAAGACTACCATACTACTGTAGACTTGCTCAACCCAGGATTGCTGCAAACCTTCAATCTGTCATAACCCACAATATCTGTGAAATACGATAAAATAAAGCAAAAATAGATAAATAAGTTACGCCTATAGATTCTATCTCTTAATGGGAGGAAAGACCAGGTGACATTGATACAAAGGATATGAAGACAGGAAGGAAGGAAAACCTTGCAATTACTTTACTATAAAAGGGAGGAGAACTTACTTGAATGCCTACCCCTTTCAATCCGTCTACCACCAACAAAATCGAGGGAGGGTATTTATGAAAACTTCTTTTCCTGTAAATATAGGAAATTTTCCAAAGTGTAGTGGTATTGATTGTGAGCGTCCTGAAAGTCATTTAATGCACTACATTGAAACTTTCCTGTGGGTTAAAAATGGATGCTCTCAGCAAATAAAATAGGTAAACTACAACTTTCCCAGCAACAAACAAACAAAAATCCTAATGAAAGTTACCCTTAATTTTTCTTTTAACATTTGGAAACTATCAGATAATGGACAGGATTATGAGTCTACCTCATCTTTGAATTAAAATCTAGTAGAGATGTTTTCCTCTTTTTTGTGAGCTGCCTTTAAGATCACTAAAGAGTGTGTTCTGCCAAGAACTACTGGTGATTGACCCCAGGTATGAGGTGTATGTTACATGAACTTGCTCTAAAATTTCCAAAGGATTGCAGAGAGTCTTAGCAGTGTGTATCTCATTTGCAATAGCCTCCTGGATAAAACCCAGGACACTCTTTTGAAAATTTATAGGGACTAGTCTATCCAGCAGTTTAACAGGCAGTCTAATTTTTTTTTAACATACCCAAGCCAAGGTTTTATCTCCTTCCCATCTCCCAGATTGAATATCCATTATCTCTGAGATGCCATTACCCTCCAATGCCTCAGATTTATTTGTCTAGCTGTTTTATAGAATAAAGGCCTGATAAGGTCCTCTTTAAATACACATTCTAACCACATTTTAGAAACCAGCAGTTGGTCCTATCATTTCCCTAACTTAAGATTATGCTTTTCTATAGCATGAGCATCGTAAATTTTACTCCCATGTGCATTTTATAATTATAGAAAGGAATGAATCAAACAAAATACTCAAAAATCAGAAATTTTTTTTAAATTTATTTTCCAGCTGTTGCTTTCCTATCCATGGAATAGTTTACTTAGATACCTGAACATATGATTTCTGTGTGAAGGTGCTCAATGCAGGGCTGTATTAATTAAATTGTTTATCCATTACTTAATTCAAAATCTGTCATCAATCTGATTAATCTGATCAGCCTATCTTTGTCCTCATTTCACTAACTAAATATTTTTTAGAATTTATTTATGTACCATAAAACATCTAGGCATAATAGTTTCTCCTTAAACTGTTTGAATCTATAAATCTCATTGTTGTCTATATCATATATATCATTAGGGACTAGTGGCTGCTAATCAAACAGTAGTTGTGTCTTTAGATGCAAAGTGACTGTACAAAATGACAGCAAGCAGAGGTGGTTTTATTTTGATAAAGGTCTGCTCAAATCTAAAAAGTTACCTGAAACAAATTGGGATTTACCCAATGAACCACCTATATCGATAAAATTCATCAGATTTCTAGCCATCTCCAATTCACTGTGGGCTGTGAAGAATCACAGGTTTAGTTGCCATGTATCCCTCAAAACTTCTGTAATCCATTTGATCTCTGTGCATAGTCAAACCCACCCATTATTTATTCTTTGTGCAATTTTGCAGTAATGTTCAGCATTGGTCTGTGGCAGCTTGAGGGATGTTCACACAAGTCAAGTGGCAGAGCTGGTAAGCGCCTGGGCAGAATGAAATCAGATAGGGTAGGAGGTAAGCTTTGGAAAGGACTGGCAACCAGGAAAGCAGATGGACTTCATTCAGGGAAAAGGGAGAACTTCTACCAGGTCAGAGTTTCTCAAAATGGAATCTTCATATCACCTGCACCAGAGTCACCTGGAAAGCTTGACAACAAAATATATTTGTTGATTTCCACCCTCCCGACTTAATCAAAATCTTTAGAGAAGGTCTCCAGAAATGTACATTTTATCAAGTTTTCCAGTGATTCATGTGTATTCAAAATTTGACAACCAGTATACAAGACTCTCAACATTCCTAGTACAGTCTACACAAAATCATCATTACATTCCCAGTGTATCTGCAGCTTGCAGGTAATGATTGAATGAAGGAAGGAATGATTGAACTAACTGTATTGGTACCAAGTTCAGAACCATACAATCTGCTAGCCATCTAGCCCCAGGTTAGAAATGTATGAGTGTTCGACAACAAATCCATGAGAGCAGCCATTGACAAAAGAGAGTGTCATACTGAGCCAAGTGGTGCCTGTGCTGGACGCTGTCTTGCATTTTTAGATTGTGTAGAGGGACAGGCATGAGGTTGGGATGGAGCCCCCCCAACTCTCTTCTCTTCCATAGATAGGTTCAGTTTTTATACCCAAAGAGGCTCACTGTGAGGTATTTTCCTAAACAATGAGCAATTTCCCCTAAGACATATATTATACAAAAGAAATTGCAATAAATATTTATTTTAAATGCAAGCATTTTCTTCCAAAACATATACATTTCTTCAGTTTGTTTATTTATTGCTCCTTCAGTCTTGACTGTATCCCTGTCCCTGATGACTCTCTTTTCCTTGATTTCAAATAACTACAAATGACTATCACAGTGAACCAAGTGTTTGTCACAGATTGGCCTTCCTAGGTTGGGTCCCTCCAACCTGGCTACCACCCACAGTACCAATGTGTTAATAATCAGAGATCACAGATGGTTTAGGGCTGGAAAGACCTATGGCATCACATAGAACAACTTCATCATTTTACATGAGGAAACTGGAGCCCAGGGAGATTAAATTCTTCATCCAAAATTTGACTGTGCAAAACCATTGCTGTTTTATTATGCCATACTTATTCATCAATTCAGTTGTGATATGAATAGAGTCTATTGTTAAAAGGAATAGCTGTTTTAAAAATTGGGTTTCTTTTTTTTAGTGACCTTGACACATCCTATAACAGTCACAGAAACAGGGTAACCTCCGTATTTAACTACAGCACTATCTGAGTAAAGCAGCTTACCAATAACACTCGGGATACAGTAATACGATAATAAGACTGAATATGATGTAACATGTTATTTTCACAGAGTATATGCTTTCATAAGTCAATCCACTTAAGAGAAAATGATAGAGACAGTTTCTAATGTCAAGCAAAGACCAAACTGTGATTTGGGGTTAAACTTGCAGGTGACAGAGACAAGCTGTTTCTCTGTTGTTTAAAATAGCAGTTTACAGCAGCAGTTTACAATTTCTCAGAGAAGGTCTTATCAATGTAAATGTCAGGGAATTTGTTGGCTCTGCCTTTTACGAACATGTGGATCACATTCCCCTCGTCCGTGGAAATACAAGATTGTATATTTTAATTCATCCGAAGTTTTACCACAGAGTCTATAAATATTACATAACAAATCTGAGCATTACTACTTTCTTGTGCATTCAGGATACATCTCTGTGATCACTATAATCAACCTAATTGGGCAAGACTCTCTAAGTGAAGGCAATAACATTTGTTTACTTCATTGTAGGAATGTGCTCGCAGCCTGGTACCACCACATTTAAATTAGCTTTTATCCAAAACAGAGAGAAATACACCCTTCAGTCAACACAGTCTGTTAATTTGAATGTGTTTAAATTAACTGTGTGCGTGCCCTGTAGGAAATTCTGAGAAGCTCTGTTCTTTGTCCTTTTGCAAGAGGGCTCAAGGACATTTAGACCTTTTCCTTCTTTCCTATTTTGCAGAGAGTGAGAAGAGGCAGCCCCCCTTCATTTTCGGAGATGGCCAGTCACATGCCTGGGGCTGCCCCAGGTGTCACATTCCTGGTTGCAATGGGAGCCAGCAAAACAATTTCTATTGAGAGTTGCCTTACACTGTGGAAAATGCAAGATTGGGAGGGGAAGGGAAGAGAGCAAAATAGCCACACAAGTCAAGTCCAGATGAGGATGGGTTATTCACACCTCTTTCGTAGGAATCCTGCACCATTTGTGTGTGATGACTGACTTCACAGAATCAACCTCTTAACAAAAATCATTTCCTTTAGCATTGCCAGGGTTTTGTTCCTGATGGAATTGCCCCTTCCTCCCCATTCCATTTCTCTCCTTTTCTTTACCTTTTGCTTTTTAAGTCATTGTCAGGTGCACTGCTATGGTTTGAACGTGTCCCCCAAAGTTCATGTGTTGGAAACTTAATTCCCAAATGCAAAAGTGTTGGGATATGGGTGTTTAAGTCATGAGGACTCTACTCCCACGAATGGGTTCAGGCTGATTACAAAAGGCTCTGACGTTGTGGGTTCAATCTCTTGCTCTCTCACGCCATCTTGCCCTTCTGCCTTTTGCCATGGGATGACAGGGCATGAAGGCTCTCGCCAGATGCTGGCACCTTGACAGTGGACTTCCCAGACTCCGTAATGGTGAGAAATAAATTTCTATTATTTATAATTTACCCAGTCTGTGCTATCTTGGTATAGCAAAATGAAAAATGGGCTTAGACATGCACTTTCTACATCAAATCCTCACATGCTTAATGGAGGGCGGTAGCTCTAAACACAACCTGGAGGAGGGGAAAGAAAGAGACAGGGGGCTG
Source organism: Lepilemur ruficaudatus (assembly GCA_963574885.1). Lineage (NCBI taxonomy): Eukaryota > Metazoa > Chordata > Mammalia > Primates > Lepilemuridae > Lepilemur > Lepilemur ruficaudatus. The sequence goes on from CAUYRT010055103.1 coordinate 15,128, forward strand.
CTAAAGGGTGTCTCCTGTGACTTGTGCTGTTCCTCACTGAGGCATTCTTGTGCCATCATTTAAAGCACATGTATCATTATTGCCAGTGTTCTTGTGTGGAGCAAGTCTTTCAACATAATCCATTTTAGAAAGAAGGCAATCATCTCTCCATCAAAGAAAGAGAACCACATGATTGTCCTGCCTTGCACCCGCCACTTTGGGGCGGCAGTATCACCAGTGGATGCAAATTGATGCAGAGCAGCTTCTAGAACAAAAGAGATGAACAGCTTGTGCCTCCAGTCTGGGCTAAGAATATTCTACAACACACATTTACACAGATGACTTTTAGGGTAGTGAAGCCACTCATGTATGATACATGACATCATACATTTGTCCAATCCCATAGAATGTGTAATACCAAGAGTGAATCTGAATGTAAACTATGGACTTTGGATGACAATGATGTGTCAGTGTAGGTTCATCCCCTGTTAACAAATGCATCACTCTGGAGTGGGGAGGGTAATGACAGTCGGGGAGGCTGTGAATGTATGAGGGTGGGGGAAATCTCTGCACATTCCTTTCAATTTTGCTGTGAACCTACAACTTCTCTAAAATAATAAAGTCTTAACCCACCGCCCCCCACACATTTACAGAGTAGACTAAAATTAATCAGCTACTTCATTCATTGCTTTTACATGCACACTTCAGAAAGCATTTTATGATTTTGTTGCCTTTTTCCTGAGAAGCAACCTCTCAATCCCCAGATTTCACCTTTATAAATTTGGTAAACTTTGAAGGAAGCCAATAATTTCATCCTTCCCTCAGTGCCTACCTCACGTAGGCCTAGCACAAAATCAGCACTTGTTAACATGTGTTGAATGAAAGTCATATCCTAAGACTTGTTCCTGGCTAACTCTGAAAATGTTAATATCAAAGAAAGTGTTTTTATGCAGTAATAATAAAATCTAGTTGCCTAGGTCACTGCAACCTGAGAGGTACAATCTAGTAGGGACAATGAATCAACAGCAACTCCTTGGGGTGGACCTTGGGCAGGACACCTAGAATGCCACTCACTATTTTTCTCTTCCATTTCATGACATTCCTGGACATCTTACATGTGACTGTGGACAAACATGGCTCTCTTTCTTCCTCCTTATAGCATTTCCTGTGTTCTCCCGCATGGCTCATTTTGTTGACTTTTGCCAGCAGCTGATACCACTGCTATATTTTCTTGTCATCGCTCACATTTTCTCTGTGGATCTCTGATTCTCACCCTTTTCAATTTCTCATGATAGTAACCCAACTCAAACTTGTTTAAGTAAAACCAGGGATTTATTCATTTATGAACCTAGAACATCAATGGGTGGCTATGTCTTTAGACATAGCCAGATTCAGGGGCTTACAAACATCATCAGGATTCTGTCTCTGTCTCCCCTCTTCAGCACGTTCTCTCCAATGTGTCATGAATGGTGATTGACAGCTGCACGCTCACCTCTTTTCAGCTTTATCAGGCTCAGAATAAGAAAGACTTTCCCAGCAGCTTCTGCAGAAACATTCTATTGAAGATTCTCAGTCTGTTTTGCATCACCTGCCCATCCCTCACTGGTTACTCTGTTTAGTGGATGCATACTCTGACTGGGTCAAAAAAATGCTGCTGTGACAAATGGGTTTAGCTACACCTGATCGACATTGAACGGGTTCCCCATAGGAAAGAGAGGTCCTAGTCATAAAAAAAGAGGGAAAGTGGGTGTCAGAGAGGCCAAGCATGTTTCTACAGCCATGTCATTCAGAGGATATTCTTCAATGTCTCTGCAATTGTGAGACTGTTATTCCACATACCGACATAGCGTGACATAAGGTGTTCTTACCGCACACAAGTGTTACTTTCTTGTACTAGTCTTGGATGTGAAAGAGAAGTTTTCAGACATAGGGGTTCTACAGCTTTTCTGTTGTTGTTGTTGTTGTAGCACGTCTTGCAAGTGCTCTGACGTAAAGAGCGTGGAGAGTGAGCACCCCATTGTGGACTCAACAACTGCATCCTAACCACTGCCTGGGTTCTGTGTTTTTGCACTTTGAAGTTGCTTCCCTTATCATGAATCCCTTCTCCCAGGGCAAGTACCTAGGGGGGTCCTCGTGATTAAGGATCCAGCCCTGGGAAGTGGAGATCAACACTAGTGCATTGTGTCCTTTCACTGACCCATTCGTTAGGTTCTGTGGGATTCTTTAGCAAATAGACGAAGTATCTATGCTTTGCTCAAATGTCAGCTGCTTAGACAGCTTTTCCGACTAGACCTAAAACAGCATCCCACCCTATTCACTTTCTACTTGCTTATAATACTTTATTTTTCTTCGTGGCATTTATTTCTACTTGAAATTATGTCACCTATATGCTTGTTTACTTACTAATTTTCTGAGTTCCCCACTATAATGCCAGTAGTAGGGAAGGAGGGAATTGTTTCCTCTTGTTCTCTGCTGTATCGTCTGTGCCTAGAATAGTGCCTGGCACATCTGGACATGCAGCGATTATTGATTCTGTCAAGAAATAGATGAATGAGCAAATAAAATTATAGCAGGAATAGATCTTAGGCCTTGATCCTGGGACTCTTATTATGCACAAACATAAACATACATTTAGTAAAAAATTGCAACTGGCAATTTTTAATGCATGAATAAACATGTCTTTAAAAGGCTGGAGACCATGCCCTGCATTTTGGTATCATGTTACCAGTCTTGCATCTCCTTTTAATTTCCTTCTGCACCACTTACCAATTTACAATTTCACCCAGAATGATGACTAAGCTGACAAAGGAGTTAGCTAAGGAAAGAAAATAGCATATTTTGATATGATTTTTGCCAAGTAAAGCCAGAGATAAAAGGATAACTTACTGCATAGAACTTTAATATTAATTCTGCAGAATTTTAAAGAACAATGAAAAACAAAAATACAGAGCCATGACTTCCTCTCCTCTGTTTAGTAGCTGGAAGTGCATTCTCACTCTCTTTGTCAGAATTTCAGTTTTCTGTCTTTAAGAAGTTTTAATTTGAGATAGGAACTCTTTGCTACAACATAGCAAAAGGTCATGACATCCACAAGTAAGAGTAAATTAAAATCAATACAGCTAGTTTCATAAGTTCATCTCCCACCAAGTGTATCCTGCCCCTTTGTCTGTGGCGTGCCTGGAGGTGGCAGTCAGGACGGAGCCAAGCAGAACCAGTAGCCTGTTCTTGGGGCTCTGCTACCCCTCAAGTGCAGTGGGAATTCCTTTCTGCCTGAGTGAAATGTCTAGTCTATAAAACTGGTTAGTAAAACATACTGTAATTTGGGATTTGGTAATACGGGCTTCATTTTGACAGAACCCAGGCTGACCCGGAGCATTATGTCATGAACAGATGTGAATTCTAGAAGAGTGAAATGATTAAAAACTTGTTCAGAAAGAAGAAGAAAACTGAGTCACAGGAGGTCTTCACTGTTCCACGGTCCAGGCAGTAAGCCGCGTTTAACCCCGTTTAGTCCAAGCAGCATCTGCCTCCAAATGGTGTCACCTCCTGGAAGGGTAGAGTCACTTTATTCTCTCTTGACATGTGGCCACATGCACAAAATAATGCTTTAAAAAAAAGCACTTTACAGGCAATTAAGACATTTTTGACATTTAAATATGCAAGAATAAGAATAGATTAATGGTTCATGGAAAGTCAATCAAGATATCCAATATTCTTTTCTTTTTTCATATAAAGAACAGAAATAATAATACCTTCAGTGTGATTTTATTGGAACAGAAACAATACATTAGGTATTGTATTGTTTGAGATTGTAACACTATCTCAAGTTATAGTGAAGGCCAGAGGGCAATGACTGTATGAAAGTACTATTCAAACTATAAAGTACCATAAAAATATTACCAGTTATTAGCTTTAAACAGATCAAAATAATGCCAACAAATGTGTTATATAAAACTTTAGTGCTAACATGTTTTTAAAAGGTTGTGCCATGCTTTGAATTTTTGATAGTTTTTCAAACTATATTTACATCTGTATTGCATTTAAGATATCAGTGGATTATTTAATCACTTCAGAAACCAATTAATATTTAGTTGTGGGAATGTAGGTGGGAAAGTAGAATAGTTGTGTGTGTGTGTGTATATGCAAACATTTATATCAGTATAGTATATAAATTAAATATATAAACATAAAAGTAAATGAATATATATATACTTCATGACATAGTTTGGGGTATATACAAGATATTGATTCATATGAAACCTTTACTAAACTTGAGGTCAAAATTCTTTTCAGTAGAGTTATCGTCAAATAAAATTCTACTTTCTCACAAAATATGTAAAGCTCATGTCAGAGTAGCACACTGTCTCAGAGATCAACATACTTGTAGCTCTGACTTGGGCAGGGCAAAGGCAAAATATGTAACCTAAACATTTGTACCCCCCATAATATGCTGGAAAAAAAAAGAAAGAACCATTGAACTGATTTGAACTGATTACACTCCACTTGATTATCTGTAAGGTGAAGTGTATCCAAACAGAAATGGTCCTTATCGAACTAGCATTGTGTAAAATTATGTCCACCATCAATTTTGGAGACCAAGATGGTGAATAAATAAAAAGATGTTATTCATCCACCTTGGGAATCAATACTTAGATTACCCAAAGTGGTTTTTTGAAATTCAGAACATTAGTAAACTACAAGTCCGTCACCATGGGATCATTCAGCAAACATGTCAGGCACTGTTCTAGACACTGGAGGTATAATGGGGAACAAGACAGACATAGGTCCAACCTCACGGAGCTTGCATTTTAATAAAGGATAGAAACAATAAACAAATACATAACAGAAAATGTAACTTTCTAGGTTCCAGTTTGCCATCAACTGACCAACTGGCATGATTAAGTCAAAACAGAAAATATGCAAGGGCAATGGTGACTTCTCTGTGCAAGAAGAGACCTAAGGATACGCACTCTTTGGAGACACAAGTCAGTGGTTCTCTATATGAATGTGATTTTTTTCAATTAATTCTGTTGGCTTTGTAAGCTGTATGAGTTAAACATAAAAGTGGGAAGTAGATATTACTGCAGGGAATAACCTACCAAGACTTTGTTCCTGTGACTTGGGTGAAACTTACAGGGATAAGTGAGTCCTTGTTTGAGGGTGGGTCTTCTTTAGTCACCATCCTTGTTCTGTATCCTCTGTTGTTCCACCACTGCATTAAAAAATAGTTAGGGTTCTACACTGAGTCACATTATTCAGTGTCAGCCAGGTCACTTCTTGCTGCTGTTACTGCTGAAAATAATAATAGATAATATTATTGTGGTGCTTAAAATGTTCTGGGAAGTATTCTTAAGCATGATGTACAAATAACACATATTGGATCTTGCATTTTTATGAATGACATTTTAAGTCTCTGTGTAGAAAGCGGATCAAAGTTTAGGCTTTATAATGAAGTCTTCATCAAGTACATTTCTGTTACTGCAAGTATTTGTTTCTATCTGTAATTGCATTTCTATGCCTTCTAAGATTTTGGCAATGACGTATTTTAAGAACTGTGTCCTCTTTCTGTATCATCAAATCAGGTAAATCTATGCATTTAATTAGACTCCCTGTGACTATGTCTATATTATGTGTGTCCAGAATTTTAAAAATTTCTTTAAAAAGTTATTAAGGTGCTGCTGTAAGATTATTGTTTAAGAATACATTCTAATCCCCAATATTTAGCCCCCTCTCTTACATATTACTATGGAAAATGTATAATATGTACAAAAGTAGAGACACTAGTATTATAAACCCCCAGGTACCCATCACCTAGCTTCAGCAATTATCATTGCAGTTTTGTTTTATTTAGACCCTACATTTTTATTGTAACATTATATTTAGAAAGTTAGTGATTAATGATACATCCAGGTGATATTAAAACCTCTGAGGACAGTCAGTGTCTGGATTGCTAATGTAGAAAAGGATATTGTGAAAGAAAGGGGAGGAGAAAGAGAGGGGACAGAAGGGGCTTAGTAAATTAGAGAATGCATTCACAAGGAAAATCATATTTGATGGTTGAGGTGGATTAAAGAGGCCACAAATTCTTCACAAATGAATATAGTTTAGTTTTTTCCCCTGGAACTGTGATTGCTTACACCTTAACCTATAGAATGTGGCCAAAGGGATAATTTGCTAGTTCTGAATTTAGCCTGTTAACAGCATTGGAATTTTCTACTTTTTCCCTCTTAGAACAGTTACTCCTGGGATATTTAATCTTGGAAACTTCCACTGGCTGTAAGAATCCCAAGCTGTATGGAGAATAAACATGTTGGTGCCCCAGGAAAGAGTCCCAGTTGAGTTTCTGACTGACAACCAGCATCACCTGTTAGCCAAGGGTGGGGGGGTGGGTAGGGGTTGTATCTTAGGCTTTTCAGTCCACTCACGCTCCCATATGAGATCACAGGGAGCAGAAGAACCACTCAGCTGAATCTAGTCAACCCATGATTTATAAGAAATAATAAAAATGTTGCTGTCTTAAGCCCTAAGTTTTGGGATGGTTTGTCTCACAACAATAAATAATTAAAATATAATTGATACTAGAAGCATGGTGTTGCCATGACAAGAAATAGACATACAGCGTTGGCTTTGGAACTGGTGGCAGGTGGAAGCAAGAAGGGCCTCAAGAAAACTGTTTGTGAAGATGTGAGAGACAGTGAGAACATTGTTTTGGAAAGTTGAATGAAAGAGGGCCCAAGTTAGGTAACAGCAGAGCAATTAGTGAATCTGTTGCCTGTGGTAATGTGGAAGCAAGAAGGGGTAGTTTCATGAACTCATGGATCTGGCTAAAGTGATTTCCAGAAAGAATGTTGAAAATGCCTCACTATATTGGTCAAAGCAAATCACAAGGTCAGCTCAGATTCAAGGACAGGGAGATGGACTTCATTTTCTATGGAAAGCAAGACAAAGAATTTGTGGCCTTCTTTAAATCATCATAAGGGTGGGTTGACATCTGAAGGGTATATATAACCCTGGTAGGTATTAATATTTTGAGACAGTTCAAAATGACATTGATTTCCTTTTAGCTAGCTTGTTGTTTGTGTATAGTAATGCTACTGATTTTGTACGCTGCAATTTACTGAATTTGTTTATCAGTTCTAAGAGTTTTTTGGTGGAGTCTTTAGGTGTTTCTATATATGAGATCATGTCATCTGCAGATAGGGACAATTTGACTTCCTCCTTTCCAATTTATATACCCTTGATTTCTTTCTCTTTCCTAATTGCTCTGGCCAGGACTCCCAGTACTATGTTGAATAAGAGTGGTGAGAGTAGATATCCTTGTCTTGTTCTAGTTTTGAGAGGAAAAGTTTTCAGCTTCTCCCCATTCAGTAAGATGTTAGCTGCGTGTTTGTCACTATGGCCTTTATTATGTTGAGATACTTTCCTTCCATATCTAATTTATTAAGAGTTTATAATATGAAAGGATGTTGAATTTTATCAAAATCTTTTTCTGCATCTATGGAGACGATCATACGGTTTTTGTCCTTCTTTCAGTTGATGTGATGTATGATGTTTATTGATTTGCATATGTTGAATCATCCTTGCATTCATGGGGTAAATCCCACTTGTTCATGGTATAAGAAAACATATAAATGTCCAAAATATACATGAAAAAATGTTCAACATCACTAATCATCGGGGAAATGCAAATAAAAACCACAATGGAGTGTCATCTCACCCCCATTAGCATAGCTATCATTAAAAAGGCAAAAAATAATGAATGCTAGTGAGGATATGGAGAAAAGAGAACTCTTATACACTGCTGGTGGGAATGCAAACTAGTGCAGCTACTATGGAGAAGGAGTTCAGGCTCCTCAAAAACTACAAATAGAAGTACTATATGATCCAGCAATCACACTGCTGGGAATTTATTCAAAGGAAAAGAAATCATTATATCCAAGAGATATGCACACCTCCATGTTTATTGTAGCATTATTCACAGTAGCCAAAATATGGAATCAACCTAAGTGTCCAATAACAAATGAATAGATAAGGAAAATGTGGTGTATATACATGATGAAATATTATTCAGCCATAAAAAGAATGAAATTCTTTTATTTGTGGCAACATGGAGGGAACTGAAGGATATTATTATGTTAAGTGAATAAGCCAGGAGCAAAAAGTTAAACACAGCATGTTCTCACTTATATGTGGAAGCTAAAAACGTTGATCTCATAGAAGTAAAAAGTAGAACAGAGGATAGGAGAGGTTGGGAAGGGTAGGGGAAATGAGGGATAGGGAAGGATTTGTTAAAACATACAAAATTACAGCTATATAGGAGGAATAAGTTCTTGTGTTCTAGAACACTGTAGGATAACTATAGCTAACAGTAACGTGTAGCTTCAAATAGCTAAAAGGAGGATGTTGAATGTTCTCAACACAAAGAAATGATAAATGTTTGAGATGGTGGATACGCTAATTACCCTGATCTGATCACTATATTATTGTTTGCATAAATGTATTAAAATATCACTGTATTCTCCATGAATATGTACAATCCTTATTTATTGGTTAAAAATAAAATTTAAAATAATATCAATAAAAAGTAACACTAAATTTTACTTAAGAAACATATAGGAAAGAAAAGGTATGTATATAAAACCTGTACACCTTGAATGGAGTAAGAGGCTGATTTAACCTTTGATTAGAAAGGCTCACCAATTCTGCAAACTTCCTTTTTGCTTCTTCTGTTGTTGCAAGAAATCATCAAGTGGACCAGCTAGAATAATCACAGATATAAATAGGAAATTTGCTTCCACTAAGGGAGAATAAACCAGTTTCATTGTTTTTCTGATGTGGAATTAAGCAGCTAGTCTGTTTTTTCTGTTAAACAGAACTAAAATCCAGATCCAAGTGAATTACTTGGCTCTGCCTTAAAACAAAACATTGTCATTGTCAAGATACAGGCAGTCTCATTTTTTATCACAGGAAGAGATGTTAAGGTAGGTTAATACCTTTAGAAATTATTTATCCTTAAAAAAATCTGGTGCATTACACTGACATAGACTGGGAATTAGGAAACATTAATCTGAAGGAAAAAGCAGCTGTTGTCTTCCTCAATAGAAATATAACAAGAGACCCTGGTTACAGCCAACCCCCCCAAATACCTAAAGAGTTAGGTCTTTTTGGTCTTTTACAGACACTGATATAGTTAGCAGCTGCATTCCATTAAGCTGCTTGTGTGTGCCTTGAAGAAGGTTAACAATACCTTTGCACATAGCTTTTATTTGTCTGTGATCATTTGAAGATTAATAAGGAGGTCCCAGGAAAAAATTAGAATGTGGGGGAAGCCTATATTTAGACTTCTTGGCTTCCTTTACTCCGTCCCATCCCTGCTTTTATAATAACCCTCTCTTCATCGTGAAAGGTGAGACCCGAGAAGCTAAATTCAACAGGTCAGGGAAGGGAAGAGGTGTGATAGGCGTGATGGGGGGTGGGAGAAGAAGAGTGAACTCTGGCTGCACAGACAGGTGTGTGCCCCTGCATTAATCTCCTGAGGGAGAAGGGCAGAGAGCCCTGACTTGACTTCTCTCAGATCCATTTAACTCAGAGATGCTGAAGGTTCTTAATAGGTACTCCAGAAACTTCCAATTTGCTACCTCAATTTTTAAAAATACAGTGTAACTGCAGAGAGTGAACCGGGGCCTTCGGCAGTCTGTGCATTCAGAAACAGGAGCTTAGGAAGGACATGGATTGCTCTTAAAGTTGGTAGAAAAATTGCTCTGTTAAATTGCTCAGCCAGTTTTCCTAACCTATATTCCCTGCTCCATATAAAGATGAACTAGCTGCCTGAGGATTCAGGTGCGATCCGGTGGTATGGGGTCACCGTCTTCTCTCAGCGGCCCCCGAGCTCTGAACCCGGCAATGACTGCGTACCCACAGACCTTTCCACATAACAGGCTCCCTTCTTCCCCCACCTTCCGTGTTTTTCTATCCTCTTCCTATTCCTCTTTCTTTTGCTGTTAAGATTCCCAAGTGCAAGAAACGTAGATTCTAGTCTTGGTGTGCCCTTGAAGTCACTTAGACCTGTGCTAGTCATTGCACCATTCCATCTCATTTTCCCCCCAATAAATTGTGGGGATTAGACTTCACCTCTACCATTAACATCCTTTGATGCTAGAACATGGGGCTTGAGTGCTGCCAAAGCCCTCGATTTTTCTTAACTGTGACCCAAAAGACTTGCGCAGAAGATTAATGCGACTTCTTTTCTGCAATAAGCCCTTTTGTTTTGATAAACACAAAAATAATTAGTCCAGATGAACAAAGGAGCACAGTCTTTGGAGAAAAATTAACTGAATGTCGTACACAGGAGCCAGCTGGTATTTCTACAATATATTTTCTACTCTGGGCCAAAATACTAACAATAGCACACAACACAGTTGGAAGTGGAAGTACAGGGGCTACTGAGTGTGAATTGCCCCCCAATATATCACAGCCACACACACATCTTTACTCAGTAGCAGGTGTGCTCCGTGACAAGCATTATTCGACTGACTTTAAAATGTCTCGCTTGTTCCCTTGGGTTTGCTGGGTTGTTGATGACTTGGAGTTGGGATGGGGAGAAATGGGAGGGCGGATTTGTTTTTTGACTTATAGAACATGGATAGCTCTCACAGTGAAGAATACAATCACTGATGTCTGTTCCTATGGGAAATATTATCAGAATAGGGGGAAAACAAAAACAAAAAACAGTGCCAAAATGGTCCGTAAACACTGAAGCTGAGGTACGTAAGAAAGATGGCCCTATGCTCACATGGTCTTGTTGCGGAGAACTCAGCCAAGGCAGAAACCCAGGTGAGAGTGTGCTCCTAGGTGTCTAGTCTAGTGTCCACCCAGGTGAGCAAGCATCATTTTTCTCCCCCTTCCCCAAAGCTTTACTTGCCTTGTAATTATTACAATTTTCTGTTTACCTTCTCCCAGATTTCCTGGCTCAAAACACAGGGAGTTGTACTTAATGTTTTCTCTCTGCTCCCGTGTGACAGATTTGTGGCTCTATCTCTGAAATGTCTTTTTCCATTCACCTTTCCTCCTGCTGGTCTCCTCCCAACATCCTGATTTGGGCCTCCGTGTATAAATGAACCCCCAGCTGAAAGTGCTCTGTCTTCCATGGGGCCCATAGCCCTTTGTTTATATCTTTCCTACAATATTTATCAGATAGCGCCTTGGGTTTGGTTTGGTTTGTATTTTTGTGTGTCTTCCAAACCCTACTGGATTATAAATATATGTCATTCAATGTTTTTCTTCATGTTCAATTTTTCCACAGCTCTGTACCTTATATACAATAGAGGCTCAATCGAGTTCATAAATTGAATTTAAAAGCAGATAAATTATTTCTCCAGGTCCAAGAAGCCTATGGGGTACAATGAGAGTAGCAGTAGGATTAAGAATACAGATTTGAGCAGTGGTGGTAATGTTAACAGCAACACTAACAACACATTTGCTGATGGGTTATAGGTTCTGAGCCCTGTGCTAATTGCTTTATATATGTCTTTTAATCTAAGAACAAACAAATAATACCTTTATTTTTTGTTGATTTTACATTTTACAAATCAGAAAATTGAGCAACAGAGAAGTTCAGAACCCTGTCCGAATTCACGTAGACATAAATATTGGTAATAAATTCCAGAGAGCCTGACCTAAGAGTCCACCATAAAACAGGTTATCCTGTGTCTCAGTGTCCCTCAGTTTCTCTTCTAGATCACAAAAGACAAACAGTGTCTGAGACATCCTCATTGTCTTTCTTCTGCTCCTGAAAAATCTCTTGGAACCGCCGACCCTTGGACTGACTGTCCTGGTGCTATTGTAAGAGTCCAAGCTCAGAGTGTCCACGGATAGCCAGGACCACCTCCCTCTCTTCAGCTACTTCTACTCCTCAGAATGCAGAGCTCTGGGCCTTGCCAGGAACCTGGGCTTCAGGTAGGAAAATTGGAATAACTCTGAGGACCCCAGGAAATGCCAACAGGGCTTTTCTTGGCACTGTAGCTGCCCCATGGAGCTCACATTCTGGTGGGCAAAGACTCCCAATATACAAGCAAACAAAGAACCAAATATCGTGTGGTAATAATAAAAAATAAAGCAAGATGGAGGAAAGGGAGTGTGTGGGGGTGGTTGTTTCAGGTAGGGTTGTCAGAAAGGGGCTGTTTCATAAAATGCCAATTAATAAAAAGTAACATTTTTAAGGAAACCTTCTGAATTGGTGCACAGTCACTCATCAGAATTTTTTATTTCATTTGGTGGTTTCCTGTCTTAGGAAGAAAAGACAATCAGAACTCTAAATAAAAACTTAGGAAATGACTATTTAAAGAGTCTGAAAGACCCTGTTAGGGCTGATGTGAGCAAGATCACAAAGTGGGAGCTGTCTAGGGCATGGCCCTGCCCATCCTGCCGAATCCATACTCTGAAAATCCCTCCCTCTTTACAGACTCTTTTTTTCCCCCTCCTGCATCATAATCCAGGGTCGTCGAGGTCTCTTCATCTGGTTTCCTGAAATAAAAATTGCTCCTAGAAAAGGAACTGACATGGGCACACATAGACACACATACATAAACACACACTCGCACACACACACAGACACACACAGACTTCTACGTTCACAAGATCTCTTCATCTGGTTTCCTAATTCCTAATTCCTAACATCAAAAATCCTCCTGGAAAAAGGAAAGATATACGTACACACACAAAATATACACATGCATAGACATACAAACACACAAACATACATAAGAAATGAAAAGCATCTACTCCATCTAGGTTAAGGATATTTTAAAAATATTAAGCCAAAGGAAAATATCCAATTGTTCAATTTGAAGCTTTACTGAAGCAGGCAGGGAAGGGCCTGGTGCCGGGAGAGGCTTCTTCACACTCGGGGTAGCACGTCCCCAGTCATCATCTGCTCCGCTTATGCCCAAAGACAGGCCTCCCCAAGATCAGCCGTTTTCAGTTTGATATTCTTATAATGTGGGTCTTAGCTCTAAGTCTCTCAAAAAGGCATTTCAGAGATATATTTTTAAGCAAATTCCAGTCTGTTATTAAAACACGTGTTCAGTCGTGAGGCCATGCCTGACATAAGAGGGATTATAGGCTGGATAAAGAAATGACAGGACAATTTATTAGTTGTCACATGGCTCAGTTTTGAGAAAACGAATCCCCTGTATTTCCTGTTCAATTACTCTTATAAAATTAATAAAAAAAATGTTTCCTTTATATTTATAAGATTACACCAAATGCAAAAGATTAATTTCTTACATGTCACTATTTTGGAACAAAGCAGGAAGACAGAATAAAATAATTCATTTCTTCGAGCCATTTTCTGCATTTTAGCCTTTGTGACAATCACATTTCTATGACTGTGTGGTCATGCACAGATAGCTGCCCATTACAGAAAAACTCAGCAATTGTAGGCTCTGCTGACATGATACAGGAGAATCCAAAAATGCTTTGTTACTTACCATAATACATCTTAATCCCCTGTATTGATTGTCCACAAGACCCTGTGATGAAACACGTGGTAACGCAGGTGTCCGTGCCATTCTTTCTTGTGCACATTAAGTCCATCAGCAGAAACAGCCCAACACCATCAGTTTTAGTCAATGGCTTATAAACCCCATCCAGAAGGACCCATCCAAGAGAGATGATACAGAAAGTTGAAAAAGGGAAGCATATGCTGGAAAAGAAGGGGAACAAATCTAGTTTCATTATAAAATCCAATCTCCCCACCAAAAATTTGAGCAGACTCGCCTTCTCAAGTTTATAGACTATATTCCACCTTCTCTGTCCCTACTTGCTTTTATATCTTTACAGGTCCATTTTCTTTGTTTTATGAGACATGAAGTGGTGGTTAAGAATTATGTCAGAATATAGACTGAAAGAATTATTCCATGAAGAATTGTGCCCGGCCCAATGTTTGTCAAAGAGATAGATCAGAAAACTAAGGGATGTGATAATATTACCAGTTGCAAAGCTCACAAGCTTTCTATTGGAGACATAAGGAGGCTGCCCTAGCAAATTCTCATAGGCAATTTACCTGCAGGGGCATTTTAATCGTTGGAAAAATGAAAATTAATGCCATCATGGGAGTATGAAAACTGAGGAACATGGAGAAGTTTTGAGGAAAAGGAAAGAAATGAACAAAAATAGTTGATAATGTAGCTGCAAGCAATTTGCAAATTTCAACTTTTCAAGGATAGGAGTTATGTTCACAATTTGTTCATTTATTTGTTCAATCAACAAATACTTATTGAGCATTGGCTGTATCATGCACTGTGTTAGGCATTGGAGATACAAGGGTGAACAAAATGGACAAAGTCCCTGCCTTTGCGGAACTTACACTGCAGTGGGGAAAATAAGCAATAAACATTTATATACATTTTAATACAGTGTTAGATAGTGATAGGTGCCATGAAGAAAAATAAAACAAGTGCTAAGCTAAGAGACGTGCTATTTTAGATACGGTGGTGTGCTCTCTGGGAAACAAAATGGTGAGGGGAGCTCTGATTTGTAGCATTTGCTAAATCTGTGGTGTGAACCCTCCCACGACGGCAGATTTCAGCCACCAACGTGACATTGCTGAACACAGAGATAGGAACAGAAGCTCACAAGTACTTCTTGGAAGCTGGTATATGCCAGCTCCAGAACACTACTGGTAGATAAAAAAGATGTCTATAAGGAGGTGAGAGCTGAGAAAGGACTTGAATAAAGGGAGAAACTGAGTGATGTGGATCTATGATAGAAAAATATTCCAGGGAGAGGAAATAGCCATTGCAAAGCCCTGAGAGAGGACCATGCCTGGTGAATTAGGGGGACATCAAAGAGGCCAGTGTGGCCGGAGGAGAGGAAGTGAGGGAGTAGACGGGCAGACCCAAGACCACGGGGGAGCTCTGCAGACTCTCATGAGCACTTTCCCTGCTGTTCCAGATGAGAGGGGAAGTGACGGGAGGATTTGAGCAGGGTCATGACATGATGGGACTTAGGTTTTAAAAGAATAGCTCAGGCTGCTGGTAAAGAACAAAATATGCGGGTGGGGGGGGAAAAGAGAGGAAGCAGGAGACAAATTTGGAGGCATTTGCTAATTATCCAGCCAAAAGATGGTGGTGGATTGAACTAGAGGGATTGTGGTAGAGGTGGTGAAAAGATAGATGTGGAATCTATCTATCCTACATGCATGCAAGCATACATATAGGCATGTATACATACATCTACATACACATATACATAATACTCATATTCAAATTTGGGGACTTGAACTCCAGAGGTGACGTAACTGCTTCAGGTCAAACATCTAGGAAGTGGCCAAGCCAGGACTGATACCAAGCCCAGATAGGCACAGCTCAGAATGAGGCTCGAATGGCAGAGTGGGTGGTTTTGAACCAGACCAGGGCTTAAAGACGAGTCTGGTTGATAAGAGATTTGGAATATATTTTGAAACTAGAATGAGCAGTGAGTTCTAGTGGGTTAGATCTGGGCAGCATGAGAGAGGGAGAGGGAGAGAGAGAGAGAGAGAGAGAGAGAGAGAGAGAGAGAGAGAGAGAGAGGTTAATGGCTGCTTCCACGGATTTTGTCTGAGCGTATGGACTAACGGTCTGGCCATAAACTAAGTTGGAAAGTACTGGAAGGACCATATCTGTGGGAGAAGACTAAGCACTTGGCTTTAGATACGCCTTACGTGCCTTCTAAGCAGCTATGAGAGGTGGTTAGAGATGGAGTCTGGAGTTCAGGAAAGAGGCTGAGGCTGCCGCCAGCAGGGGTGGGAAACCTGCAGCCTTAAGATGAAATGTGGCCTTCTAGGTCCTTAAATGTGGCCTTTTGATTGAATCCAAATTTTGTAGAACAAATATTTCTATTAAAAGGGGTGCGGCAGAGAAAGATGAAGCTTTTCTTGCCTCATTTGGTGCTTAAAAAATAAGAATCATGAAATCAGAGGGCTGCAGGTTCCCTACCCCTGAACGGTTTCTAACTCCGTAACATTAGATGCAATACTTATTGCACAGTGTAGCTACAGGAGACAGAGGAGGCGGCCTAATGCCTGGGACCCTCCAAAATTTAGAGGCTGGAATACAGGACAATCTAGCAAAGAAAAAGTTTTTAAAAAAAGAAAAGAGAGACAGTAAAGTATGAATACAACAAGAGGATTTGGGTTTTTCTGATGTTAAGAAAAAAATGTTTCAAGGAGAGAATGGTCAGCTTTGCTAAGTACCATTCAGACATCAAAAAAGACGCAGACTGAAGATTCCCCATTGAATGTGCCAACATAAGAGTCACTGGTGACCTTGGCAATCAAAGTTTCAGTGGAGCAGAGATCAGGTAGGTGATGGGACAAAGCTTCATATGAGTGATTTTGAGAGAGAAAAGGAAATGGGGCAGTGGATAAAGCTAATATAGACAACACTTTCAAGCTTTGTTTTATAGTGGAGCCAAGAAATGACATAGGAGGTGTAGAAGAATGTAGGATGAGAGAAGATTTTTAAATAAAAATATTACAGGATGTTTGCTTGCCAATTATAATGATCTAGTAGGGAAGGAAAAAATCAATGATTCAGTAGAGAAGGGAGGAAATGACAAAAGCAAAGTGCTCGAGAGGAGGGATAGGAAGACAGCCAGAGAACAAGTGGAAATGCTGCCCTCGGAGGAGCCCAGCAGACTCATCCACCATGACAGACTGGCAGGCAGGGTTCAAGGGTACAGATGCGGGCCACGTGGAAGGTTGGTGGAAGCAGGGAAGAACGTTCTCTTGGCATTGCTTCTATGTTCTCAGTAAATTGAGAAACCATGTTGTCAGCTGAGAGCACGGAGTGCAGGAGGGCGTTGTGAGGTTTCAGGGGTGAGGAAAACATGTTCACTGGCCATGTGGAGCCTGGGGAGTGAATCAGCCAGGGAGTGCTGTTGGGCCGCCCAGCGACACTGAGCATCCACTTGAGATCTGCTATCACAAATGCAAAGTGAGGCCCGTCGCCGTCAGCACGCCTGGTGTTTTCCTCCAGTGACATTCAGCTATTAGAGCCGTTGTAGAATCTGAGAGGAGTTGGATTTAATCAAAATTGGGATTGTTCTGGGTACAGAAGGAGGAAGAGAGATGAAGGGAGCATTTATAATAGTGGCCTATGGAATCTCAGCCAGGCATGGGGAAACGTGAGGACCACCAAACAGCAAGCATCAGTGGTATTTAGCAACGGATCTGAGCTCCCAGTGGGGCCGAATCCCCAGAGCTGCAGGTACTAGAAAGAGTGAGCTGGAAATATAGGAGGAAGTGGCCAGAGAGCAGACTATATTAACTGAGATCTTGAAGGTGGTGCAACCACAGGGAACAACAAAATACCCCTGGGGAGATATTTTAAAATACCATACTTCGCATCAGCCCTGATAATTGAATTTGAAATCTCAGAAAAGTGTGGCTCAAGTATGTTTTAAAAGCTTCCCAGGTGATTCTAATGTGTGAACTATTGGTCTAAGAATTCTTTTTTTTTTTTTAATTAGTATGGAGCAAGGCATGGACATTAGAAGTTCTAAAATCTCTTTCAGATGATTCTTATTATGAAGCAAATTTCGAAAATCACCGGGAGGGGCTGTTATCACAGATTTTTGGCCTCACCTCCAGAATTTCTGATCCGACAGGTCTGGGATGGAGTCCAAGCATTTGCACCTGTTAGCAGGTTCCTAGGTGATACTGATGATGCTGGTCCAGGGACAACACTCTGAGAATCAATGATCTATAATATTAACTTTGGGAGTAGGTAGCTGAGCAGAGCGATGCTTCTGAAATTTTAGTATGCATATGAATCATCTAAATTTGTTAAAAAGCAGATTTTGAGTCAGCAGGAAGAAGGTGGGGTCTGAGATTCTGCTCTTATCATAAGAGCTCACGATACTGATATTATTGGTCTGTAGACAATACTTTGAAGAGGTAGGGATGGAGGTTAAGATCATAGGTAAACTAAGATGTGAGAGCTTTAAACAAAAGAGCCACCAGATACTTATTCAGCACTTTCTCTGTATATCAAGAATTACTGTGCTTTCTGCTAGCAAACTGATTATAAAAGACCAAGAACTTACTAAACATATACTAGGCTTCATTAAATGCCCCTTGTTCGATTATAAAAATAACAAGTTAATCTTACTAGAGACAGCCTCAAGTGACATGGTGCTAATGTTCTCAAACTTTTTCTGGGTAGGATCTCCGTATGTAGAGAAGAATACCTAACCCTATTTGTCTGTTGTTCAAGCTGCAGCAGTCACGTGACCCTCATGCTACATGTTATTTAAAATTGTGTGTTTTATTAAAATGCTATGTAAATTTTACCTGCTAATCCATTAGTATCTGTTTTAATAGGAACAAAAAACATTTTCTCTTCCATGTTCAAAGAGGGCCTATTCTTGCCTTCTGGTTTTTTGTTGCATTTGGAGTATGTAGTCAGTGTAGGAAGCAGCAGTGCCGGAGGAGGAGGAAAGAGAGACCTGATTTGTAGACACTACAATGTAATGGCTCAGCGTGGGCTCCAGACTCACTCACTGAGCTCCAGTTCAGGCTCTGTGGCCAGCATCTGGAGGGCCGCCTAACCTCTCTGTAAACCTCAGTTCACTAATCTGAATAGGAAAATGCAGCACTATTTACCTAATAGGGTAGGGAGTATTAAATGTCGGATCTGCACTCAATATTTAGCCCAGCGCCTGACACATAAGAAGGGCTTATTCCCTGTTAGCTGTTATTGCTATTGTTACCATTGGGAGTTAGGCCATAGCACTGGACTCAGGTCCTGTCCCAACAGGAACACGTTTTCACACTTTCAGGCAAGTCACATCTTTTTTTAGGACATCAATTTTCCTCCCTGAAAAATGAGAAGAGAGCCTAGAGCTGTGCTTCTCAAACTTTAGATTAACATCAGAACCAACTGGAGTTTCTGATTCAGCAGGTCTGGAGGGAGGTTTGAGGATTTACATTTCTAACAAGAAGTTCTTCCCATGACCTATTGATATTGAGCAGATGGTCAAGAACTTATGTAACAGTGTCCAATAATTAGTGAAAGAAAAGGATTTGAAAATTTGAAAAATTAAAGAACTTTGTGGCTAAGAGGAGCCCCGGCGATTACACCTCATCCCCATATTTACAGGAGAGGCAAGAGGCTCCTGGAAGAGTAGTGGCTGGTCCAAGTCAACGCAGATCCAGAACCAACAGCCTGACTCAGACACCCCTGTTCGTGTC
Organism: Lepilemur ruficaudatus; assembly: GCA_963574885.1. Classification (NCBI taxonomy): domain Eukaryota; kingdom Metazoa; phylum Chordata; class Mammalia; order Primates; family Lepilemuridae; genus Lepilemur; species Lepilemur ruficaudatus. The sequence continues at coordinate 34,338 of CAUYRT010055103.1, forward strand.
TGCCACACCGCTGCCTCCAACTCATGCAGCACCTAGAAAAAGATGGTCTTTATAACTTAGAGCTAGCTTAACCAGCGTGTGATCAGATTTTCCCAAATGGTGAAAATGGGGTAATGATAAAAATAATACCTAACATTTACTGGGTGTCTGTCATATCCCTGGAGCATGGAAATAAACCATAGTCCACAGGCAGACACCAGCATTTGCCATTCATTACCATTAGTATTTTGCAAACCTTTCCAATAACTTCTAAGAATCCTTGGCGATGTCTCACATGTGATCATGGACAAATTGGTGGCTTTGCCAAGTTTTCCCTCTCCGGGCTCAGCCGGAAACAGCACCAAGAAGGTGCCTCCCCACCATAGCTGCTCCTCAGATCCTGAGGGCTCTGCCCTGACAACCTGATGAGTTGGGCACCGCACTATTGCAGGTGCAGCCATAGCTGTGGAGTGGAAGGAGCCAAGCGCCGTATGGTCTCCGGAGCCTTCAGCATGCCAGAGCCTCGCTGTGCTTCAGGCAGATAGCAGAGGCCCACAGAGGTGCCTGCCAAACTAAACAGCTCCTGCTGCCTCTGAAAGTAGCACCAAAAGTAGCACCGCGTGGAGATGCTGCTGACCAGCTTTCTGACTGAAACAGCCCTTGACTTTCTGAGCCAGGTGCTGATGATGCAGAATAATGATGAAGGGTCTTTCTTTCAGTCCTACTGGTTTACTCTCTTTTCAGTGGCTAAGCTATTTGTTGGCTACCAACTTAGGTCCTCAATTTAGCATCACCAGCCTGATTTAGAGGGAATTCCTTTAAGAATCTGGCACTAGCAGGAGAGAGTCAGTTTTTGGTGATTTCATGAATTGCCTTTGTCTGTGATTTATAAATATTTTAGAGAGAATTGAAAAATGCTGAATCAAGGAGCTGCTTAGAGATTTTATTCCAATGAATTTTGCAATTACAGAAAAGCTTCAAAGAATAAGTATGGACTTTGCTTATATTCCTCACCAAGCTACCACCAATGTTAACATTTTACATTATCATTGTACAATGATCGAAGACAGGAAATTACCCTTGCTCAATACCATTATCCAAACTACACCTTATTTGAACATTTTTTTTTTTTTACCGATGTTCTTTCTGTCTTCCAGGACCATATTCAGGGTCCCATCTTTCTTTGAGTTATTTTTCCTTGTGCTCCTCCAGCCTGTAACAGTTCCTCAGTCTTTCCTTGCCTTTCATGACACTTTTGAAGAGTACTGGTCACTTACTTTGTCCCTCAGTTTGGGTCTCTCTGATGCGTTCTCATGTTATAATAAGATTATAGCTTTTTGGCATGAATGCCACTAAAATGACATTGTGTCTTTCTTGGTGCCTTATATCAGGGAGTTCATGATGTTGGCATTTCTTTTTCCTGGTGGTGTTAACCTTGGTTACTTGGTTAAGGTAGTATCTGCCACGTTTCTTTCTAAAATTAAAACTTTTCCTTTGTAATTAGTTAATATTTCAGGGGAGATACTTTAAGACTACAAAAATATCCTTTCTTTTCTCAGACTTTTATCCATCAATTTTAGCATCTGTTCATTGATCATTTATGCAACAATTACTGTGGCATTTACCTAATGGTGATTTTTCCATTCCTCTATTTGTCTCTACATATATTATTTGGAATTCTTTCATAAGGAAGAATTTATTGAATTCTTCAACCTTACTGGTTTGGATTTGGATTTATGGATTTTCATATTTTATTCTGTGCATTAAAATCCAATGTTATCATTACTTACATTGTTATCCTAATTGTTCCCCTTTGGCAATTAGGAGCTCCTTTGGGTTGGCTTTTGTACTGGAAAGCAATTTTTCACTAGAAATTGGCATTGATATTATTCCCTTTTAATTGTAGATTGTACTTACCTCTTCTGTGGCATAATAATCACCAGAGAAGCTGGTTAAAATATGATCCTTGTCCCTCTCCTGATTCAGAAAATGGGGTCTGGACCCTGTAATCTGCATTTTAACAAAGGCATTGATGGATTACTATGTTAGTGGCCTGAAGACACCTGTTGAGGAACACTGTTTTAGAGACAAGGTATACATTCTTCAGTCCCTTGTATCCATATAGCTTCATGTATTTCTATATACACATTAATCTGCCCATCTTCCTACTCACCCACCCACACACACGTGCACACATACATGATTTTACTAGACATTCTATTTTACAACCTGCTTTTCTTACAGTCAATAATTTCATTAAACTTTTTGTATGCTAATGAACATGGTTCTGCAGCACCATTTTCAGTGGTCATTGCATTTTAGGTAACATAGTTTGTTAAGTAATTTTTATTATAAATAATACTGTTCATACATACATGTATATATATAACATATAACTGATTATTTCTTTAGAGTAAATTTATAGAAGTAAAAATGTTGAATCAAAAGTTATTCACATGACTAAGGATTTGGAAATATTTGCATCTTTTGACAGTATACCAAGGTGCTTTTGCCTTCACATTTTAATCAATGCTCACTCACGTTCTTTTTGTAAAATTGGTATCACACACACAAAATGAGGTGTCTAGTTTTTATCTGAAATTTTTTTTCATTTTTAGTGAAGTTAAGCCTTTTAAATATTTTTTGGCCATTTATATTTCTTCTTGTGGATTGCAAAGTTGAAACTGTACTTCTTGATCAACAACACTAAATGGGAAAGTGAAAATTTTAGGAACATTGACTTTGTGACAAAATGAAAGATTGATTGTACAGTTGAGAGTTGGAGATAAGAGTTGCATATCTACGCAGCTACTGTAAAAAAAAAATAATTGCATACGAAAGTTGTATTCTGTGTGTACTCCTGATATCACATTTTTCACACTGCTCCGTAATCACTATTTTCCCCCAAAGTTATGAATGGCTCATCTCCTGAGGGCAGGGGCTTTACCTTTCCTCATTTGTATCTCCAATGTTCATCTGACAGAGCCTTCGACATCTAGTTGTGTTCTCAGCACCTGTTAGCTAGAAGAATAAAAGCATATCTGGTTGATGGTGAAACATCTAGCATCAGCCTTGTTCTAGGAAAGTATCATTCACTCTACTGACTCAAGATTGGAAGTTACAGAATCTTTTTTCTGCTAAAATCTGTCAGTTATCTTGCTACTGAAGGTAATTGTTGTTTTCTGACTTGCTAACTTTTTCTGCTTCATCATTTATGTCCTGCCTATCTCAGAAAAAAGATTTCCCATGGGTTAAATTAGTTAAAAACAATTAAATAAACTTAAAATGGAAGGACAATTTCCAGGAACTTAGAATAAATTGGTTGTTGCTGTTAGCAATAAAACGGAGCTATAAGATTTCTGGGAGCCAAGAGAAAAGGTAAACATGTTGTGTTGTATAACTTTTATAGCCTCTAAGAGGAAGCTCAGTGGAAAGAAACTAGGGGTAAAATCATTTCATCACCAAGATCTTTATGTAAAAGACACATAGGGTACCATTAAGAACAATGTCTTCTACTAAAGTTTTAGGAAAAAAGAAAAACAATGGCATATACTTATACACACACATTTTGCCTATAGGTGGAAACATGTTTTCATCCCTCTGAGGGTACAGTGATATTGCCTAATTCAGTGAACACATTTTAATAGAATATTTTCCAGGTATATTGCTTTCTTAATATTTACATTTACATAGGAAAAGAGCTCAGAAAACCTAGATCCACACCGGAGAAGGGAGCTGAGGCACAGGTAAGCTTACAAGAGTACTAACCAGGCATCCACAGGTGCTAGATGAGGCTTCAAGATACCTGTGCATTCCCAAATTTCTTTGTAATATACAGACAGTCTCTGGGAGGAAGGTCATCCTTGCCCTATATTTCCAAAGGGGTAATTAATCTAATCTGCTTAAGAATTGCTTAACTAGAGAAACAGATAACTCCAAATCATTTTCATTTGGTTTAGATATGATGCTTTCTGGATAATTTTGAAATTCTCTTTCCATCAGCCGAGAATCAGGAGGAAGTATCATTGGGTTTTTCTGGAGAGAGTGGGAGGAGTAAGAATGGGACTGGTGTTCTGGACTTGCACAGCCAAGAGAGCTGCTGATGTGAGGAAGCTCATGGAAAGAAACCCTGTGCTGGCTTCTCAGGTGGGTCCCTGCTCATTTTATAACTGCGGGTCATAAATCACAGTTGCTTCTCTCCTTTTCTAATGTCAAAATCTCTCATTAAAAATTTATAGTGGGCAGGCGTCCATTTATGGCTATGTCTAGACGACCGAAAAACAGCAGACAGTGGCAGGGTCGATTGGGCATTTTCGCTTGTTTTGGTGACCAGTTCAGATCAGCGCAGAGCTGATCAGATCGGCTGAGTGGAAATCAGATGTTAATGCCACGGGAGAAATTGATCTGGCGATCAAAACTGAGAATCTCCTCCAGGAGTGGCCCAGGCCACAGGCAAATGTGCATTTTTTGTTTTCAGGCGTGTGTCAACAGGGTCACTGTATTAGTCTGCTCAGACTGCCATAACAAAGTGGCATAAACTGGGGGCTTAAACAACAGAATTTTATTTTCTTACAGTTCTGGAGACCAGAAGCCTAAGATCAAGGTGCTGTAAGGGCTGGTTCTGGTGAGGGCTCTTTCCTCCCGTGGCAAATGGCCACCTTCTTACCGTGTCCTCATATGGCCTCTTCTCTGTGCACATCTACCGCTCATATCTCTTCCTTTTGTTATGAAAACACCGGTCCTATCACATTAGGGCTCCACCCTCATGACTTCACTTAACCTAATTCCCTCCCTTAAAGGCCCTATCTCCAAACACAGTCACACTGGAGATTGGGGCTTCAGCATACAAATTTTGAAGGAGCACAATTTAGTCCATAAAAGTCACTGACTGAATAAGAAAAGACCCAATAAGAAAAGTAAGGTGACACCCTATCGTTTTTAGTCAATATTCCTTAATTACCTTTGTGGCAGTGAGAGCCGTTTTAGTCAGCTGTCTTTGGAGGGATTATTAGTTGACATTCATAGGTTGTTCAGAAACCATCTATGCTTCACTGATGCTGTTACGGACAAAATGCCTGGAGACAAGCAGAGAACACTCTGGACGCCCTACGGGAAGGATGGGCAATGACGCATCTTGGGGCCACTAGAGAATTCTGACTCGCAGAGACAGAAGCCGGAGTAAATGATGTCTGGTAATCCACATCAGCAGAGTGGGGCTGGAGCAGTGAGAGAATGCACGGTTCAGCGCCCGATTCTTCCCGTTACAGAGTGTGCGTTTGTTTGCGTGTGGGGTTGTGGGTTGTGTGGACTCCTTAATGATGTGGCAAATTGGAGGATTGTGGAAGCGCAGGACATTCTCAACCTGTGCGTGGAAAGATCACAGGATCATAGAGTTTTAGAAACAGTGCACTTACAGATCTGAGGAAGACTGATGGGCCCTGTGTTTGTTTAGAGCTTTGAGGTTGAGGAGGCACTTTTATAACACCTACTGCCTGGCTGAGGCTGACACCAGGTGTAGACACCTGGACAGAGCTGGACTGGCCAAATTCTCTCTCTGCTGTGAATTTAGAATTGGAACTGAAAGCAAGTGGTTAATCTTTGCTGATGTCTGGAACTAAGGGTATATAAACCCTGGAGCTATGGGAAAGTTATAATCAAATGGATCCAGTTAAAGCTGTTTGGCAGAGAGAGAAGAGTGAATTAGATACGCAGAGTGTTGCAGAGATGGATTATGGAAAGGGAGAGAAAAAGAGGTATGGAAAGGAAGAGCAAGAGAGGTGATGGGGAAGCTGAGATGGAGAGATAATGGCTTAGGCCCTCATGGACACAGGGGCAAATTCTGACTAGCATGGCCACCTCTCAGTATGTCGGTAGGAGCAATTCACAGAATAGCAGGTGTACTGTTGTGAGCTTTGGAAACCCCCAAGTGGTTTACTAGCTTTACACTTCAGATTCTGGTGTAATATTTAGTTTACTAAACAATATTGTTTTCTAAAACACTTATAAAGCTCTGAACACTGTAGTTTAAAGCCTGGAGGTATATCTCAATGCAAACAACATATACATGCCATAAAATATTAATACTTTCAAAACAACCCAAGAAATTTATATATAGATCTCAGAAATATCTCTTAATGTCCTTATTGTTCTCTGATCCACCGTTTCAGTATTCCACAGCTATTCTGATGCATCTTGCTCCAATGTCCTGCTTCCAGAAAAAAAAAAACCTTTATCTTTATCTAACAGCCTCCTGACGTCTCCCCTATCCTTTTTTTGTTACAGATTTAAGAACTATCTAAAAGGGTGAAGAAAGAGCATAGAATGAAAGGATTAAAATAAAATTCTATCAGCACACGGAAGGAAAGTAAAGGTTACAGAGACTCTATACTTACAATTTGTATCTCTGTACACTTATAATAGTACATAAAAAGACCATAGAATCCTAGAATTCTCAGAGCTGAGAAGGGCTTTTGAAATCATCAAATCTAGACAATAATTCTACAAATGAAGACACTTGGTCCTAATTTGAAAACCACCTTCGTACATTAGATAATAACAGTTTGATAAAATGAATATATTGGAAAAGCAAGTGATTGAACTTCTCATATGACTGTATAGAGCCACAGAACTTGGAGGACCTCAGACATCATTTCTTTAGCCCCACTACTTTGTAGGTGAGTGTACCAAAGGTTAAGATAATCAAGTGACTTATTCGAGGTCTCAGATCTAATCAGCACTGGAGCTAAAATTTTAGCCTGACTCCCAGAGTGCATTGACTAGTGTCTTTATCCATTTAGACAAGTGGTTTCCAAATATTTATGATTTTAGTTTAAGGAATGGAACTATTGTTTAAACAAATGATACAAGGAACCCTAATTGGTAATACCAATAATTCCTTGAGTTAAGCAATGTTTGACACTCTCCCCCACAACAGTACACACACACACACACACACACACACACACACACACACACCCCTACAGTCCTATCTGCTTACCTCATTCTACATCTCTGAAAAACATCTAGAACCTCTAGGGTTCTGAGAGCAGAGCCCAAAAAGCCCTGCATCCCATCCATGACAAGACATTCCTCATCTTTACAACACATGGTTGGGCGAATTCAGGCTTTAGGAGAATGTGTCAGAGAAAACACATTTGCTCTAAAAAGTTACACTATAGCTTAAATATTTCTACAAAATAGCATAGAACAGGGAGAAAAACAAATGAGAAGGAAGAGAGGATAAAAACTGATTTGTGATCTGGCTTAAGTGACTTATTACAAATCATGGTTTATTTATCTTCTGAAGAGGCAGCAGTGTGTAGACTTGGTTCTCTCTGTTATCCTGGGGATCCATCACTAATCAATAAATGTTTGGATGAGAAAACCGGTTGTCATTACTCCCCTACGTACAAGTCAGACAGAAATCATTTTACCAATTCCTGAGATGCTTGTTAATCCTCCAAACATCTTTGTGTCATAGGGGAATCTGCTGAATTCATTAAGAAATTAAAATTTCTTCTTTGCAGGCACATGTTTGTTCTCAACATACCTGCAGCACTAAAAAGGAATGGCCTGGACTTTTAAATAAGGAAAGAATACAGAATGGGTGATAACGGCTAGGATCAGGATTGACTGAGGGAATTAAACGATCTAATCCAAATGAAAGACAAATTTGAAGGAATGGAGTTAAAATGAAGACTAAGAGGATGACATTTCTTTTATGACTAGTTGGTGGAAGAGTTCCAAAGCTGGCTTCCCCTTACTCATCTCCATCTGTCAAAAATTATACCAAAGGCCTCATCTAATAATGTTCTTAAACTACTTTGAATTTGAAATGTCACTACAATAGAAAATAGAGATCTTTCTAAATTGCAGTTTTCATATTTGTTCTTGTGTATTAAAAACAACAACAAGCCTATATTATGGCTTTTTAAAACTAAAAAGATTTTAAAAGACTTAGAATGCCTAATTTTTATAAATAGGAATGTGATTTTTCTGATTGAATTAATGTAAAGGAAGAACACAAACACAAAGCCTAGGAAATACATTTTTTAAATCCCCGAAACGGTAAAAATAAGCACAAATGAAAAGACAAAAAAATAATTTAAATCAAAATCTGGGAAGAAATGGCCTTAGTGTAAGATTTTAATAAAGATGTAGACCATAATTTGAATAAGACATCTATACTTACTATTTTAAGATTTTTGGACTCTAATTAGAAAGTGGCCTACCTGAAGCTTAGATTAAAAAATACCCACTATATAATTATAATTCTGGCTCTAATATGCTCCTATTTTATCTACATTACAATATTCTTATAGAGAGGAAAAAGCTAGCTATTATTGTGGTAATCTCACCCTCCTTTCAGAGCACGTATGTACTCTGGTTATAGGCTTTATAGAAACTCTTGGACAAATAGGTTTCCATGTAAGAAAATTCAGAAGCAAATGCTAAAACCATATTATGATCATAAACAATATAATTAAAATTAATACACTGTATCAAAGTCACCCCCAAAAGGACTTTTATTTCAATATCTGCCTTTATAATTTCAAATAATTGCAAACCAAAGTAATAAATGTACCTATATCCAAATTTATTTGGCATGACTCAAAACTTACAGTGAAAATGAGAGGGCTTTGCAAATAAACAGTGTGATTATCTTCATGCTATCATGGACAATTTTCATTCAGGTTGATTGGGACAGCTAATGATATGTCCAGGCAGAAGAATTAAGTGTATGAGTAATAGTGTTAGTGTGTCTTTAGTAAGATGAGACAACAACATTTTTACATATAACATCAGCATTTTTATTCTGCAAAGAGGAGAAAATATTTGGAAAATGTTTTAGTTTAAAGTCAGTGTGCTATGGTAGAATGAGCCCCAGAAGTAGAACAAGAAAACCCAATTTGGAGGCTCATATCTGTCATTTATTTATTTATTTATTTTGAGTTCAAACAACTTTATTGCAGTATATCTGTCATTTATTAAGTGTGTGACCTTGGTCAACTCAGTCACTGAGTCACTCAATTTCTCTGTCTGTAAAGTGAGGAGATTGGACAAGACAATTTCTTAAAGCCCCTTCAGAGCTAATGTATTTATGATGACAACCATAAATGTTTGTAAAAAATATTTCAAAATCAAAAACATAAAATGGAAGTCATTATCAGTGAATAACTTTAAAACAACAAAGGACTACAGATGGCATAGACTCCACGTGTATTATTACTAAATACATAAAAGGGAAAATATGACTTAATTTCCATATTTGAGAAAACCAAAGAGAGGCGTAACTAAACACCTGGAGTATCAGTGTGAAATATATTAAGTACAACTTAAAAAAAAATCCTTTTTCTTAACACACTTGCATTCTGTATTAGATATAATTTTTACTGGGAAATTTTTGAAAGGATTTTAACCTTTAGCATCCTGGGCCTTTAAAAAAAGAAATTATTTTACTCTTCTGATTTAAACTTTTCATGTAATTATGAGTTGAGTTGCATAACTGAAATAACGTTACATTTTTAGATATTTGATAAAACATTGAGTATTAAATTTGAAGTATTCTTCTATATCTTGGACCCAAGAAATATATTTTTTCTTGTCTCAAACACTTTCATACCTTTTCAATGTCTTCTAGATACTGAGCACTGGGTATATACTGCCTAAATGAAAGAAAATGACCCTGCAAGAGTTGAATTCCTTAATTCATATTTCTTGAATGAACAAACTCCAGCCTTGTACATTCTTCAACAGTTATTCTCAAGTTTTGTCACCTTTCCTCTTTGTATCCTTCCTTTTGGAAGTGAGGGTAAAGTTTCTTTGGAAGGACTGACTGTGAACACACAGATTGCCACGTAGATTGTTACTCCCTTTGGGTGATACAGAAAACCCATTGCTTTGTCAAAGCTTTCTCCCCTCTCCAAATGCCATGCCTGCCATAGAGTAGGTGCTCACTACACCTGCTTGACAGAGCCAGAGCAGGGCAGAGGTAAGGGGCTTCTCTTCACTCCCTCTCACCCTCCATCTCAGGGTTGGATTTGTATCAAAGGATTACAGTAATTCCAATCGCTCCCTCTCCTGAGTGCTGTGACCGTGACTTAGTGACTTACTCTTTCATTCCTTTCCTGGAGGGCAGCACTCAACTAACAGTGAGTTTAGAAAAACATGGAGTAATAACGTATGGAGTGGGATGAGACAGAAGGGGTTGCCCTGTGAGCCCCTTCAATGCAACAGCGCCCCCACCCCCAGAATAATCCTAGCCAACTCTATCTGCAATGTGGAAGATGATGGTGGGGAAAAGAAATGGAAAATAGGGTGAGATTACTGAGAAGGAGAATAAGGCGGTAATACCGAATGTAGTCTGCCTGGAACAAATTTCTTGCAGTCAGATCTGCCTGAGTAACTCACCACGCTTGATGATGAGGACTGTTTGCCCCAGTGAACCCGTACTCCTGTCTGAATTGCTTGGCTTCAGTATGGCTTCTACAGAATTACTCTCTCCTCCCCTGTAGCCTTTATCTCAGGGACAGGGTTGCTAGATAAAAATACCAATGCCTAGTTAAATGTGAATTTCAGATAAATAATGAAAACATTTTTAGTGCAAGCGTGTTCCAAATATTGCAGGCATACTTACACATTCTTAGTTGCATTTGCAAAATCTGACATCCCTACTCAGGGATCAATCAGTCTAGCCTGGCCCGTGAGTCTCTCCTAGGTTTGTCTGCTCATCTTCCTGAAGGACTTTGTGCTGTTCTCACTATTAATGCTGCCTCTTGGTTTCCAGTTCCCTGTGTTTCTCCAGGCAAGCTGGCACCATGTAGTGATTTGGTGGTTCCAAGCAAAACATTCTATGAATAAGAATCCCCAGCTGGAATAAAACTAAATAGCACAGTAGACCAATCCGCTACTCTCTGAGGCCAGCTGCTTGTGGACCCTACGTGCATAAAGACGAGACTGGTGCCACATAGGTCAGGCTACTGGCAGAAGGCCTAGCTCTGCAGAATACAGTCAGTTGTGATGACACAGAGCTAGAGTGTCCTCAGACATTGGTGCATGCACAGATCTGGCTCTGCCCTAAAGAGGACACGTTGTTGTCCTCAGCTTGAAGGAAAAAGCTCAGTACAGTTCCCTACATCTATTAACACTACCAGGTGGCAAGTCCCCTTGAGTTATGGTGCCATATTAGAGGTTGGAGGGTGAGTCATTTGAGTCAGCTAACATTACGTCCTCAGTGATGATACATTTCCCAGGGTTGTAGGGATGTCCACAGAAGCTATATGAAACTTCTACTCTTGCCAGGCCTTCTGCTGGTGGCCTGACATATGTGGGCTTGGTCTTGTCTTTATTCTTATAGGGTCCACAAGCAGCTGCCTCAGAGAGTGCAGAAATGGTCTACTGGGATACTTGGTTTTGTGCCAGCCTGGGATTCTCGTTTGTATGTTTGTAGAATGTTTTGTTTGGAACGGCAAAATCAATGCATAGTTCTAGTTTGCCTATAGCAAAGTGTAGAAGTTTGTCATCATGCCTATATCAGTGTGCTTAGAACCAGGCAAAAGGGTGAATTTAATGTTTTGTTTGAATTGTATATGTGCTTTTCAAGATTCAATGAATAAATTATCCCTAACATAGGTGAAGGACACTGAGGTTTTCACTTTCTCAAATGCTGTTATAAAACCAAAGTAGGTAAAAGTCTACCTTAAAGACACTATTGAAGAAAAAAGATGTTGCAAACACATCATTTCAGCCTGAAATGTATGAATGGGAAGGGGAAAGGATAGCGTCTACTTTTAAACTCAAAACCAGTGTGAGCCAATTTGTCAGAAGGAATCTCACTCCTTTTTGGCACTTTTTAGCACAGTGGGAAGTCAGCTGCTCCCCCTGAGTCAATCTGCCTCCTTCCGCAGTTCAGAGAGAGTGTGTCCAAAGTGCACCCTTAAATTCATGTTCCTTAGGGGTGCTTCTGGTTCCAAGCATGTACAAGTCCCACATGCTTATGTTTGTTATCCTTCTCTGGTCACATTTTATCAGAGATAGTGGCATTGGTACCTTTAGAAGTCACTTAGGATACATGTTGCAGTAAGAGGTAACATAATAAAGAAGAAAGTGCAAGAGTGTTGGAGTGAGGACCACCTGGATTTACTAGGTGCGTGATCAGTCCTTTCTGAGCCTCTGTTTTTTCATCTGTAAATGCAATCCAGTGACTGCATTAGATACTATGTGAAAAATACCAGTATCTGACATGCAGTGGGGTTCTAAATACTAACAGTGTTACTTCCTTCGGTTGGTGGTAAGCATTGTCCCCCAGGAATTCTAAACAGAATTCTGGAGCTTTGTGGTTACTCTTACTCTTTGGAAGACTTGAACCACTTTATTTTAATACATCCCACCCCCATTTCAAGTCCATGGTGTCTTCAGTAATTAATGCTCTGTCTGGATCTTTGCCTAACTCTTCTGTTTTTCCACCTTTGCTGTGCATTTTCTTTCTATACTAACTTACTACTTAACTCAATTCCACCACCACTACCATACCTCCCACCTTCCCTGCTGTGTACCTGCACTTTTCTCTGCACACGTGTCAGCAAAAAGCACCGTCATCTACCCCTTTGCTCACTAGGACCTGCCATTTTCTTCGTGATCATTGACATCTCCCTCCCCACCTTGCCCCAGAGCCTGTCAATTAGTGGCTCCTGTGGGTTCTGTCTGCCAAATATCTCTTGATCTATCAACTTCTTTCCACATCCACTACCAGCATCCAAAACACCAGTTTCTTAAATGGACTGCTATAGTAGCTTTTGAATTACTTGTCTTATGTCTACTCCAGTTATCCTCCAGTCCTTTTTCCACACAGCAGACAAAATTGCTTTTCTGAACTACAAAATCATTCTGATTTTCCCCTGCTAGGAACCCATCCATTGGCTTTACTTTCTTCTTTGTATCAAGAAGACCCTTGACATGGCCAGCCAGGCTCTAGGCATTCTGGATTCTCTCCACTCTGCTTCACCTTGCACCTGTTCCTGATGCTCACAATTCTGCAGCCTGGTCTCTTGTTTCCTGGAAAGTTCTCCTTCTCATTCTTCCCACATCAGGGGTTTCATGCTTACAGTTGCTTCTGCCTCAAATATTACTCCAGCTAACTTCTGCTCACTCTTCAGGTGATATTAGTTTCTCTGGGAAGCCCTCCCTAATCTCCCTGACTGAATTAGATTTTACTGCTAAATATACTCATGGGACTTGAACTTTTGGCCTGAAGTGATCCTCCTGCCTCAGCCTCCTGAGTCTCTGGGATTACAGGCACGAGCCACAGCACTCAGCTAACACATGGAACTCTGTGCTTCTTCATAGCATTCATCAGGATCCTCAGTAAGGAATAGTTCATTAGGGAGCAGACTCCTTGTGAGCAGAGATTCACTCTCTCCTGTTAATCACTAGTTGATGCTCAAAAATAGTTAACACATAAATGACTGATTGTATGAACAAATGTTTCCAACTAAGCACATATAAGGCATAGCAGTTGTGAGCACATGCAAATTAAATATAAATTATAACTTTTTTACCTAAAAATTATTCTCTATATTCACCAGATGTTTAGATATAACGATGTCTGTTCTTTTTCTTTACACCTTTATGTTAATTGGTTTCAGGTAACACAATGGGATTAATTCATGTCTGTTTGTTTTCATTCTGTTTTATATATTTGGTATAGGACCACTACAAAAAATGTAAAATGGTTTTATTTTAAAAATTAGAAAATACTTTTTAGTTCCTTAATATGCAATTATTTCATTAATATTATTAACAGTTAATATTTATTGAGAACTTGATATATATCCATCACCATGACAAGCACTTCAGGGGTTTGTATTTGGCCCAATCATTCCACAAGATGCTTTTATTATAATCCTCATTTTACAGATGAAGAAAGGGGACATAGGGAAGTTCAAAAGTTGCTTAAGATCATATAGCTCTTTTTCAGAACTTGCCCTGGATCCTAGACTTCTCTAACTTTAGCACAAGTTTTAACCACTTTGCTATACTCCAAGTGAAACTTAACATATTCACCTTATTATGAAGTTAATCTCTCCAACATTTTTCTTTTGAAATATCCCTGGGCATTGCTAAGCCCCGTATATAAAGAAGAGAACACAAAGCGGTTCCAAATATAAAATGCAAGGGTGATGCTAATAATGGCTACTCTTCATAGAGGGCTTCGACTGTCCTCTGTACTGTTTTGAGTGTTTCACATATATTGTCTCATTTAATCCTCATTAAAAAAAAAAATCTGCTAGGCCTCATTATTCCCCCTTAAGGATGAGAGAGAAAAGGTTTGTCAAAGTTAGTTCAATCTTCTGAAGTCCCACTGCTATTTAAAGGCATATACTGAAATTAGGACCCATGTCCTTCTGGGTCTCCCTGCAAGGTGAACTCCTAACTGGTGTGTAACCCCCACCCCCACCCCACGGCAACCCCTCCCGCCACTCACTGCCCCCACTCCCACCACGGCACTTCTGGCTCCAGCCGCCTGTGACTTCTTCCAAGGCCCCAGACAGGGCTCCAGTGCCCCTTGATGTTCTTAAGAGCACTGCAAAGAACATGGTAGCATATAGAGAGAGGCATGCTCTCCATCTGTGAAACACTGCCTGGGGTTCCCTCCAGGGATTTTTTTAAGCTGCATGCCTGTGCATGAAATAGGAGCAATCATGATTCTCTAAAAATGCCCAGGGTGGTAGTTAGTCATCCCAAGAAATGACTCTTGTTGAAAATCTTCTATTCTTATTACATGGTAACATTTTCCACTTAATTGTTGGAAGAACCCAAATTTCTGAATTTTGGGAGCTCAGGAAGTCAAAGGAAGTCATTGTTTGTGACTACTCTAAAATGTAATTGCAGACTACCTATTGTTTAATCTGTTGTAATACCAAGCCCCTCTGTTTTTAATCTTAAAATGAGAAAGTATTTTTTTGTACTATTTGTTTAGAGCACTATTATACTATCTTTATGTGGTATGTGTGTATGTATATGTATACATACATGTGTGTATGTGTGTATATATGTATATTTATTTGTGTACATATGTGTATGTATGTGCACATATGCATGTAGGTATACACAAACTATGTATAATACATAAAATGTATTCCTTTTTTCTCAAAGAGCTTCCCTTTATGGAGTTTTGAGCTTTATCTAAGTTTGTTTGTGTAACAGGTCATATTTAAAAGATTTCCTTATGGTTGATTGTCATTTCGTTCTCATCTGTCTTTGTTATCTATGATGCCAGGTCTTTAAAACCAAAGGTTGCCAGTGAGTTCATGGGAGTACCTTAAGTTGGAAAAGATGAGAGAAAAAGTCGTCGTTGTTACTTAAAAGGAACCATAAAATACATGTTCCTGCAGAAATTCAACACAAGATGGAACACTCCCCCCACCCCAACACACACCATCATTTCAGGACCCTCCATTTATAGGCCTCTGTTTTGGTTGTAAAAACTATATTAAATGTCCAGAGTGATTCACTTAATATAAGAGGCTTAGTTTGCTAATGCAGGAAATTCTCTACACTTACAGTGTCTGTGATTTGCATTACAATGATCACACTATACTTTATTTACCAATCAGTCAACTTGCTTGTGTGGATGACTATATAACATAAATTTTTATTCAACTTTTATTGTGTTTCTTTCTGCAGCTTTGAAACGACTTTAAAAGGACCCTAGATTCTAGTATTTATTCTAGTATTTGGGTTTAAATAACAGAGCAAGTTTATTTTCTCTCTCTCTCTAAAAATGTCACCATTTCCTTTCCATCCAGACTGTTCAGAAACAATATTTCCCACTGGGACCTCAACAGGAATTGATTGCTTAGGAACCAGTCTTCCTAAGCAAACTTTTGCAAAATGTTCCCATTCAGCCCAGGGCTTTGGAGACAGGTCTCACCCCAGTGAGGGCTGCCTCTTCTTGCAGAACCCCGAGCTTGCCAGAGTTCCCTGGCTGGTTGTCATGTCCATGCCTGATACCAGAGTCCCCTTCAATCTTCTCGAGGAAAACGGGGGTTCCTTTCTTCTACCTTCTGTGTGAAACTGCACGTGTCTATCCAACTTTCTTGTTAGCACTTGGCCAGGTGGCACAGAAACGCTGGCGGTGAGACAGCCGTATAGAGACAGGCTGCCTGCCATGAGCATGGAGAACTCCTTATGTTGTGCTGCTCATTCTCGGTAGATCAATTAACCCTCCTTACAGAAACCTGGGGGAAGAGCAGACGAAGGAGAACAGTACGCATAGCAGGAAAGGAATTGGAGGCACCAATGAAGGGAATAAAGACATTAACAGGAGCAGACAGCATGGCTTGCATGTTTATTAGCCAGACCCGTGCTAAAGACTCTCGCCCATTGTCTCATTTAATCCTTTCAGCAAACACATGAACTAGGCACTATCATTACTGTTACCCCCATTCAGTCTTCTAAGTGATTTATATGCCCCAATTCACTTAATTCTCACAAAACTAGCATGATGTACATATTATAATTATTCAGTTTTACATACAGGGAAACGATGGGTAAGAAAAATTTAGTAACTTTCCCCAGCCACACAGTGTGCATGAAGTCTGATTCAAATCCAAACTATCTATTCCAGAGCCCACTCTGTGGACCACAGCAGTACAGCTCTGTCAAGGGGCTTGCTTAAATCAGGCAGCCAGGTAATGGCAGATCCTGAGGAGAAACCTAGTGTTTTCTCAACTTTCCCCACTCTTAACACCTTCTAAGATGCCTCCCAATGTTCTTTGACTCCCAGGGTTTACACCCTTGTGTAATTCCCTCCTTTGAGGGTAGGTTGGGCCTAGGGGCTTCCTTCTAATGAATAGAATATAGCAACAGTGATGAGCTGTCACTTCCAAGATTAGATCAAAAAAGACTATGACCTCCATCTTGCTTGTACTGGTTCTGCCTGGTTCTTCTGGCTGGCTTGCTCTGGTGAAGCAAGCTGTCATGCTATGATCACCCTAAAGAGAGGCCCACGTGGGAAGGAGCAGAGGGCCAGCCTCCAGGCAATGGCCAGTGAGGAAGTGAGGTGCTTATCCCAACCATCCAGCAAGGAAATGAATCCTGCCAATGTTTTCATGAGTGAGCTTGGGAGTGGAATCTTCCCCAGGGGGGTCTCGAGATGACAGCATCTCCCACTGACACCTTAATTACTCCCTGTAAGAGACCCTGACCAGGGGCTCCAGTTAAGATATGCCCAGATTCCTAGCCTTCATAAATTATGAGGGAATAAATACTAAATACTGTTGTTTTAAGCCACTAAATTTTAAGGTAATTTGCTATGGAGTAAAATATTAACTAATACATGCCCCCTTGGTTTACCTAGAGAAATAACTCATATTAAAGATTTTATTAAGCAGCCAAAGAATCTGTTGAAAGTAGCTAAATTCCCATTTTGAAATAAAAACTCTGTATCTAATATTTTTCATTACTGGGATACTCACTATGTGCCAAGCATATAGTTAAATTATTACTAATTTATTACAAATACAGTCATCCCTCAGTATCCCCAGAGGATTGACTTCAGGACGGCCAGCAGATAACAAAATCCATGCAGACTCAAGTCCAACCCTGTAGGAAAAGTTGGCCCTCTATATACATGAGTTTCACACCCTATCAATATTGTATTTTTGTTCGGCATTTGGTTGCAGATGCAGAACCCACCTATGCAGGAAGCCCACTGTATTTATTGAGAAAATCCAAGTATAAGTGGACCCATGCAGTTCAAACCCATGTTGTTCAAGGGTCGGTTGTATTAACACTTAACCTTCGTAACTTTGTGAAGCCATTTTTAGTTAAGTTAAATTTAGCAAATACTTACTAAAGTGTAAGTATTTAGTAATGGTGTTTTGATGTTCATTTCCAGTTGCTTCATCAATCATTTGAGCTCTTCTTAGATCTCAGATCTCTATTCAGATCTTGCCATGGTCTCTCGGTATTGTCCAAGCTTGCTGAAGGTCTTTTTGGTCTACCTGCACTGTTCTGATCCAAAATTTGAGATTTCTTTTATTTTGACAAGGAGCAACATCACAATAAGAAAATGATAAGTCTCTTCTTTTATGAAGTGCACACTGTGCTTTAGATACAGAATCTACAGCTTACTCTGTGTAATATCTGGTTCACAAATAGCTGCTGCTTCAGACCATTTGCTATTGGAGACTAAGGTCCTTTTACTGTTTCTATGGTCCTTTATTTGGCTATTTCAATTCTGAATCCTCTAAGTTTCTGTATGATGGAGCAACAGGGGTGAACGTGTGCAAACTTTTTCTTCTTGATGAGTGCGTAAACTAAAAGTGGATCCCCCCACCCCACATTGCAATAGTGGGCATGGCATCATATTATTAAGTAACCTCCCAACACACACACCCCATCCAGTTGATTCTGATCAGGGTGTTCCTGTTTAAATGCCTGATGTCCACAATAAACCCAAAGTCAATCAGTCAAATTTGTGAGTATGTCAGTTCTATTCATTGCTTGGTCAAGGCTTTCATATGTGCAAGAAGGCACCTACTTTGTAGCAGGTATGTCACTGTAAAGATACTCATATGCTCAGCTTCCTGGGTTCTTCAAGGCTATGCAGGCCGTGCTCAGAATTTCACACCGAGAGAGTTGAGTAAACTGCTTGGCTGTTTCATTATTTAGGAAAAACAGTGTATATTCAACACTGTGATGATTAATTTTATGTGTCAACTTGCATGGGCTTAGGGATGCCCAGAAAACTGGTAAAACATTATTTCTGAGTGTATCTCTAGGGGTGTTTCTGGAAGAGATTTGACAGAATCAAACGGATGGCTCTTCCCAATGTGGGTGGGCATCATTCAATCCACTGGGGGCCCAGATTGAACAAAAAGGTAGAGGGAGTGTGAATTCACTCTCTCTGCTTGAGCTGAGATATCCATCTTCTCCTGCCGTCTGACATCTGCACTCCTGGTTTTTGGATATCCGGACACAGATGGGAACTTATCCCATCAGCTCCCCCAGCCCCATTCTCAGGCCTTTGGACTCAGACTGAATTACACAACTGACTTGCCTAGTTCTGCAGCTTGCAGAAGGCAGATCATGAAACTTCTTGGCCTCCATTACCCCAAGAGCCAATTCCCATAATAAATCTCCATATATATATATTCTATTCATTCTGTTTCTCTGTAGAACCCTGCCTAATACAAACACATATGCATTTCATTTGCCCAGTGAAATCTAGAGATAAACTTTCAGTCCCTTTATATTTTATAATAAAAAAGGATTTAAAAATTGATGTTTAGTTTTTTCTACTTAGATAAACATTTCTAACATAATTGCTGAGCTCCTTAGATTCCATTCCATTTATTTTTTCTGTATGACTTTTATTGAAGTTCTGTTTAAGTTCAGGCACCAGGCCACTGAAAAGCATGGAGCATTTAGGCATTAACAATTTCTTCAAGGCACTCCTGCCAGATAACTATTTGTGTGTTTTAACTTTAAAACTCCCTTTCTTCCCCTTAATACTTGCATTAAAAAAACTTGATTTCTGAAGGGATTGAAGACGGGGAATCCTCTTTTTTGGAGTTCTCTGAAAGGCTGTTCTCAAAACCATCCATGGATACAGCAATATTAAAACAAACAATGTTTTTGGCATTATCATTAAAAAATAGATCCTTGTATTTCTCCACATTGCAGCTATGCTGAAACCCCAACCTGATTATTATGCAGAATGAGTGGTTTTGATTTTCTAGTGATCAGTATGGATAAACTTTTTAAAAAAATAGCTTGGTTTCTTCAGGGCAAGCAGATTGTGATGAATACTTTTTTTGGAAAGTGTGGACCACTTTAGTTATTTCAAGGCATAGGGGAGGGAGGTCGAGGGAAAAAGAATGAAGGATGACTCTCAAGTCTTGGCTTGGTGATGGGTGGAGATAGTCACAGAGACAGGAAATCCACCTGTCAGTGTTCACTGAAAAATGGAGGCTTTCTCTTTGGCTATGTTGACTTGGAGGTGCCCGACAGACCTCCAGTTGGAAATGTCTAGCTGGAAATTGAATATATTTGTCTGGAGCTCACAAAAGTGGTCAGGACTTGGAGTTTCTGGGAAGTGGAGGGATTTGAAGTAATGAGAGAACGTGAACATTTATAGATGGATTTGTTGCTATTTTTAGAAAAGGACACTTAAGAGTACAAAAGCCATGTGAAAGAAAAATGTCTCTGGCATAGGTAACTGTTCAAGAGTTTCATGTCCATGAGCTGAACTATATGTGACTTAACCCTTTGAAAACATACATTTAGTTCTTATATTAAGACTCATCTTAACTACCACAAAATTATTAAGGCACTGGGGCAAAGATGCTCAGTTTCCAGGTGTAGATAATTAACCTTCTCCACCGAATGCATGTTAATCCAAATATTCACCCTTCTATACCTCTATTGAAACTATAAATTAAAATCTGGAATTATTTTATTCATTTTATAAGCTTTTGTTAAAAAGAAACAGGAGGCATATAATCAACTACGTTGGGATGTTTGCTCAGCTCACAACAGCATCTTTATTAAAAAATAATTTTGAAGGACATCTGTAACAGTCAGTTATTGTCATTATAATGCCACATAACAAAGAGTCACATGGCATTCATGGCAAACAGCAATCAATTTATGCTTGTATGTCTGGGAAAATCTGAAGGTTGGCTAGGTGTCTGTGCCAATCCCTACCTGCTAGCTCCCATGTCTGGCTAGCTACCCTGCTCCGTATGTCTTTTATCCTTCAGCAAGCTAGCCCTGGCATGCTTGCATGGCAAGATCAGAGGCACAAGAGAGTAAGTCTGAATTTAAGCACATTTCAAGCCTCTGCTTGCATAGTAGCTGTGAATAGTCCATTAGCCAGAGCAAGTGATGTGCTTAACCTCAGTGTGAAGGGCAGCACGTGATCCCATCCATGGTGAGAAGACCCTGCAGTGTTGCATGGCCCAGGGTGTGAGTATGGGGTAAAGAGACTGGGCTAGCATTGCAGCCTATCACAATAGCATGGCTCCCATCCATAAGAGTGGGTCCCTGAGAGCCACAATTCAGCCAAGTTTCCCCTACAGTTTACTCACTGCTAATTGGGTCAGAGGCATTCACTATCCAAAACTAAGACTCTAAGCCTGGAGAGATGCAAAGTAGTCTCACCATTTGAAATCAGTATTCATATTATATTAACAGTTCCTTTATATACTCAGGCTTTTGCTATAGTATAAGACTTATTTTTACTGTATTGTCCTTAATAATGCCATACAAAGAGAACTCTTTTGAAAAATATATAACTAAGTATATTCACCTCTTTATTTGCTCAATATTTTTTCATCTTTCATCTTTAGTTTCAGTGCACTAAAAATAATAAAACATAGCCTCTTCTCTCAACGTGTTTAGAAAAAAATAGGAAATAAGTCACATAGAATGCAAGGTATTAAGAGAGTATAATCAGATACAATCTAAATTCTATAGGATTTTGTTACATCAAAGACAAAAAGTAAATAATATGTTTTTAGTACTGTCAGTTGCTCTGCATTTTCCATCTCTTATATATCAACAAGTATACAAAAGAGATATTTTTATACCCATTGGGCAATTAAGGAACTGAGGCCTACCATGCAGGCAGCATGGCTGAGCAGTCTAAGGCATTGGATTTAGGAGCTGAGGCCTAGAGTCTTTAAGGAACTTACTTAAAATTTATTTATTTACTAAACACCTGATTCAAAATTTGAACCTGGATCTTGCTACCTCAGAAGCCAGATATTTTTTCTTGAGCAAAATTGCTTTCTATGCTAGGAATCTCTTCTCCACCTTTAAATATTATAGTGATTCACTATGAAATTTTGATGTGATGTTATTTTTAATAGAAAAGAAAAAAGCATACAAAAACATACACTGGGGGAAAGAATTCTTATTCAATAAATGGTACTGGGAAAATTGGATAGCCACATGCAGAAGACTGAAACAGGATCTGCACCTTTCACCTCCCACAAAAGTCACTGTGGACAACAGACTTAAACCTAAGGCATGAAACTGTAAGAATTCTAGAAGAAAATGTTGGAAAAACTCTTATAGACATTGGCCTAGGCAAAGAATTTATGAAAAAGACCCTAAAGACAATCACAGAAACAACAAAAATAAATGGGACCTAGTCAAATTAAAAAGCTTCTGCACAGCCACAGAAACTATCATGAGAACAAACAGAAAACATTCACATGCTACACATCCGATAAAGGGCTGATAACTAGAATCTATATAGAACTCAGGAAAATCAGAGAAAAAAAAATCAAACAACCCTATCAAAAAGTGGGCAAAGGACATGAACAGAAACTTTTCAAAAGAAGACAGACTAATGGCCAACAAACATATGAAAAAATGCTCAGCATCTCTAATCATCAGGGAAATGCAAATCAAAACCACAGTGAGAAATCACTTAACTCCAGTGAGAATGGCTTTTATCAAAAACCCTCAAAACAATAAATGTTGGAGTGGATGCAGCGAGATAGGAACACTCATACACTGTTGGTGGGACTGCAAACTAGTACCTCTGTGGAAAGTAATATGGAGATACCTCAAAGAGCTACAAGTAGAACTACCATTTGATCCAGTAATCCCATTACTGGGCATCTACCCAAAGGAAAAAATGACATTTTATAAAAAAGACATCTGCCCTAGAATGTTTATAGCAGCACAATTGCAAAGATGTGGAAATAACCCAAGTGACCATCAGTACATGAGTGGATTAATAAAATGTGGTATATGTATACCATGGAGTTCTGCTCAGCCACAAGAAACAATGGTTATCTAGCACCTCTTGTGTTATCGTGGGTAGAGCTGGAGCCCATTCTACTAAGCGAAGTATCCCAAGAATGGAAAAACAAGCACCACATGTACTCACCATCAAATTGGTATTAACTGATCAGCAGTTATATACACATATAGTAGTAACATTCATTGGGTGTTGGGCAGGTGGGAGGGGGGAGGAGGGGATGGGTATATACACACCTAATGGGTGCAGTGCACACAGTATGGGGGATGGACGTCTTGATGCTCTGACTCTGGCGGGGCAAAGGCAATATATGTAACCTAAACATTTGTACCCCCGTAATGTGCTGAAATAAAAATAAAAAATATAAAGGAAGCTAGTTGGTAATATATCAATTTTATATTGTTAAACTTTCAAACCAAAGCTGGGCACAGTGGTGTGTGGCTATAGTCACAGCAACTCAGGAGGCTGAGGCAGAAAGATTGTAAGTTCCAGCCCAGTCTGGGCAAAAATAGAGAGAACATTTCTCAAAAAAAAAAAAAAATAGCAAACAAAAAAACCCCAAAATCCTGAGACTACATTTTCACCCAATATGTAAAATATTTTAAACTCATCTTTTTATTTCATTATATAGAATTCTGTTTCAATTGCCAGTGCATATTAAACATTTTTAGTAGCATAAACAAGATGTTGGTTACATCTTTAATATTTTGCTGACGAAACAAAAATCTTCCAAGCATCTATAATAAATTATATGGTCTCTACTCTGTGAGACTAATTAATTGGTACTACAGAACATTTAAGGAAATGAAGCACCATTGGCAAACATCAACTCTTCCACAAAAACTTCCAAATGACTTATAAATGGGCATCATGAATTTAGTCAGGCAATACATATGTTAAAATAATGTGACTATGACTTGCCCAATAAATGTATAAAGAAGAAACTAGCTTGAATGTATAATTTAGTATATTAATTATTAAACATGGTCATTAACTCAATATTAATATAGTTATTAAAAATTAACATGTGATATCTTTTGAAACTTTTGAGCATTTAACCCTAAGGCAAAATAGTAAACAACCATACCAGACATCTTTGCTCTAAAATAATAAATGTCTTCCAATTGAGTGTGGAATACATACATATTTTAATGCATTTTAGCAAGTAGTTCAACTTTAATTTCTTTTAACTCATAAATTTGTCAAAATTTTTGATTTTCCAAATCTGACAGAAAACCTACCATAAAAATTCTTGATCTTTTTTATATCTGATGCATAAAGCATAGATGGTAGACTCTCCCTTTATTAGCCTTATAGATAGATTTTTCTCAACAGATTTTTAATAACAGAAAACATAGGCTTTTAAATCTGTGTCACTCCAAACATGGTAACCAATATCTTAAAGATGCCAAATCTCAGGTGTCTATAACAAACTATGTGCTTCAAGACTTGTATATTTATATAGTATACCCACTAGGGGCAGAAACAGTAAAATTAGCCCAGAAATTAAAGGCAGAAAATCAGATTTTGAAATTTAGCTCTTCTATTTTTAATCCTGACTGTACATTCAAATCCTCTGAGACACTGGTAAGACACATCAATTACCTGAGCCCCATCCCAAGATACTCGATCAATTGGTAGGGCCTGGATGGCTTTGTCAAAGTACGTCTAGGAAGTGATTCTAAGTTCACAGCCAGTTTGAGAAACACAAGACTAGCAGGTTGAGTTGCTGACTCTGTATTCTGATGTGCAAAGTGAGGTTAAACTGAATTGCTTAATTAATTTCTCAGGGTATTTAGGAGACATAAATGAGATATACAAATTGTCAGCTTTCAATGCTAGTCCCTTAGCTCTGTTAACTTGCTTGAGTAAACCAAGTGGTATTCTACAAGAATCTGAAGTGTGTGTGTGTGTGTGTGTGTGTGTGTTTGTGTCTATACACAAGATGGGGGAGGAGAGAAGAGGGAAGAGAGAGAAAGAAAGAAACAAAGAATGAAAGAAAGAGAAAGATTTATCAATTTGGTATCTTTCTGTGGATTTGCCTCATTTTCTCATGTGGAACAAAAATTTATTAATGAATTTTTTTTAAACCAGACTTGATAGATTTAATGTATGATTCATGTTTCTCCAGTGAGTATAGGTGAACTAATTTTATCATAAGAACCTGGTCAGATAAATCTTGTCTTTGTGAATCTCTGTTCACAAACTCATTCATATTTCTACTTTGTCTTAAAAATAATGTTTATTAACAGAGTTTTCTCAGAGTATAGAATCAATACATGCTAACAGATAAGCAAGAAAATATAAAAATGTAGCAAAATAAAAACAAATCAGCCATGATCCAGAGAAAAATCACTGCTGATATTCTGATTTGCTCATTTCTCCACTTATTCAGTACTTTTGAAATTATTTGTATGACTGCATTCCACTAGAAGATACCAATGTCTTGTCTGTTATATATATTAATATGTCTTCTGATTTTGTTTATTTACTTTCTTTTTTTCTTTCTTTTTGACACACAGTATAAAATTTTTTATAATCAAATAAATTGACTATTTCTCTACAATTTCTTTTGTTGCTTTTATGTCTATAAAGTTTTTGTTTGACTTAATGTTAGACAAATATTTTCTATACTTTTCTGTTTTTGTGTTTTTTTAAGTTAGGTCATTGATGCATTGTTACCCAAAGTATGGTTCATGTATCACAGACAAATATAATTTCAGATAGTACAGAGACACGGTTAAATTTCCCTGAAGATGGAGATATACATCTATTCTCTTTTAGTTTTCTCTTAAACCCTTTAATTAAATTGAAGAGAATGTCTAAAATCAAATTTCGTGTGTCTTTTGAACATTTTTAACACATGTTAATGTCCTTTTAAAAAACAAACAAGAGGAGGGCTTGGGCTCAGAGCCCAGGTGATAGCATTTAGCTTGCGTTAAGAAATACTGTGTTATGCATGTTGAATTTACTTTACACACACCTTCTATTTTTGGCAAATCATATGTGTTTTCCATTTATGCTAGTGACATAAAGCTTCTTGTGAAAATAGATATATTTAAAGTTCAAAATGTGAATTAATAAAAAAATTAGATGAAGAAGAGTAGTGGTGACACAAAATAGCAGAATGACTGAAGGGAACAAAGTGGCCTGGATTTCCATCCTACCTGTTCAATGTCTTCAGCAAATGCCCTAGGTGTGTTACTTCATCTTGCTGAGCCTCCCAGTCCTCACCCGTAAAATGAGGACAATGATAGTATTAATATGAACCACCACACGATTTGGTTAAAACAACTAAATTATTTTCTGTAAAGCATTTGTGAAAGTGCTCAATTAATGTTAATTATCACCCTTATTAGGATAAGTGAAACTTGTTTTAATCCACCTGCAATTTACTTTTGAGGTTGTTTAAGGCCATAGTTCCTAAACTGGCTGTGTTTCAGAATCACGTGGAGAGTTAACAAAGAACACCGAATCCAGGCTCGTTGAAGTAGAACTGGGCCTGGCTCTACTTCACTTTTCGCCAATTTCCTTAAGTGATTATGCCTCCCAATAAAGCTTGAGAATCACTGGACCTCCATCAGAGAACTCTCCTCGACTTTCTGTCTAATTAGACTATTTTCCTAGGTTGTTGCCATTTTTTTTTTTTTTTTTTTTGCTATCAGGTATAGTCCTGGGGTATATAAAGAGGCTAGTAGGTATTTGTTGAATGAATAAATGAATGAACAAATACATAACTGAATTAGTTGGTATAGATGACTGTCAAACTGAAGCCCTATTCCAGCTCGCCATTGCTAGAGCTGGAATACAGGTTTGGCGGGGTTTTCAAAGTAGGCACATAGAGAACAGCCAGTCTCAACCATGTCTGTTAGTTACTTTGAGAGTGAATTCAGTCAGGTAACCTGTTACAAAATATATGCACACAAATAAAGAGCTTTCCTTTAGGTCAACAATAACTCTTTATTTTTGAGACAGAGTCTGAGTCTCTGTGGCCCCAGCCAAGCGCAGTGGTGTCATGATAGCTCACTGCAACCTCAAACTCCTGCGCTCAAGCATCTCCTGCCTCAGCCTCCGGAGTAGCTCAGACTATAGGCACGTTCTAGGAGGCCTGGATAATTTTTTCTATTCTTTGTAGAGACTGGGATCTAGGCTCTTGCTCAGGCTGGTCTCCAACTCCGGAGCTCAAGTGATCCTCCC